>JAPMOB010249060.1:0-12393 GCA_029875015.1 Lepomis gibbosus
GGCAGACAAGAGGCTCGGCTTTTCAGCCTTTGTTTATCCAGAGACTACCAGTAATCCCCCTTCATGACCAGTGACCTGACCAAGATGGTCCCATTTCCCAAGTTTGAACCCTAAACATGCCCCTGCACAGATTCATTTCACTACAAGGAGAATATTATCTGCTTTTCACTTAAGAAGTCTGTCACACTGGTGCTTCCTACGCACAAAAGCTACAGTTAAATTAATAAGATGTATAACAAAGCAACATAGCAGAATTACAAACCACTATATATACACATGTTTTTTTACTTGACATTATAAAACACACAGTGCTTCGAATTCATTACACGTAACCACAACCTCACTGTGTAAATATTAAACATGATTTTATGGAGCTGTGGATATAGCTTTTGATCAAACAACAGGGCTCGAACAGACTTTCTGGTTACAAGAAGGAAGTAACATAGCTATTCCCATCTGTTTACAGCTCAACTTGTCATCATCCCTGGATGAATATAGATGTGAATTCCTTGGAAATCCCCTTTGTAAGCACTAAGTTAATACCAGCAGTTACGAAGAAGAGGGTCATAGAGTTGGAGAGTGATAACAGATAAGTAGCAGGCTGGAAGGTAAGGCAGCACAAAGGACTGCTGGAGCTTTTGATGACGCCCACTTTGCACAGGCAGCTCTCTTACATAAACAGATGTCTGTTTCATTCTCCAACCCTGGCAACAGACACTAGTGAGGTACCTCTGGAGTCAGATTCAAGCTTCCCAACAGTGAATTATTAAGCTGATTGACTAAAAGATTGGATTGGATCAGAATGTGTAAATGTTTTATATCAGACAGTCATGTGCAAGTGACAGCAGAAAAGTAAAGCAGTGACTGAGCTGCTCACATGGCCGTGAACATAAACACTCAGCTTACCTCACCACAATATTTCCCAGAGTTCTTGGCTTCACCTCCTGCATGTTGTCATCGATCACTGTAACTAGTAGAAAGGGAATAGCAAGCAATTCATATTCAGAGGTGGTGTATAACCCACTGGCAAACTGGAAGAGCAAAAATATTAAATGCCCTGCAGGGATTTACCAGCAGTTGCTAAGTTTTATCCATTTCTGTTTTGGTTCATCTGTATCTGTAATTGAGGGGCAGCAATTCTGACTTAAGTACATTTAAATATCGACCAGAAATGAATAGACAGTAAGTTAGTTGTGTTTTGTACTGTAGATATGGATCAACATTTCTGACTCTTACCATTGTAACCTGGAACAGGTTTGCCAGCCTGACCTGCGGGTGGCGTGAGTGAGTTCCCCAGACCAATACATGAAGAGGTGATGGGTGAGCCAGTTTCTGATGAAAGAGACAGAAAAAAAACATACATGTGGGCTCATATTTGTGTGGGAGACACAAGCGCTGTGGATCTGTGGTACAATGCCACAGTTTTGACACAACCTCATAGTTTTCTGGCTTTTCTGCTCTCAATGCAAATGTTAAACATTCTAATGCTGGGCTGATCAAAAGAGCCTGTGTGGTATTGGGTTATACTGCTTCTGTGAGCAGCATTAACCTACATAATACAAAACTATGACAGCTCCTATGGGCTCTTGCCGACTCTACCATCCCGCTGTGCTCCACTTACAGCAAAGACTTGCCTGTTCATCAGCTCTACCAGGCCACCCAGAGAATGAATAACAAAATCGATCCAGCTCAGTAAGCAAGATTACATCAGAAATCACACAGCAGCAGACCAGCCCAAGATCAGCATCTGCCTTCCATGTTAAACTGAAATTTGAAAACAACGTCTGCGAAGAAACAGTCCTACTTTTCTGTCACTGGGTGTTCGTCGGTTTCTCTGGGTGAATACAGGAACAAAGACACAGCTGAATGCCTCCATCTGTTTGTCATGTTTTCCTTTTCCCAGGCAGAGAATATTACTTAACTCAGCTGTCTCAACTAACATCCACACAACAGCTGACCAACAACACAATGCTTTCCATCGTTTGTCTACTAAATATTTACATAATCAGGTACATGTGCATGAACCTACAAAAAGTGAAAAAACATAAGCAAAGGGGAAGATTAATCTCACAGACAAGACAAAGTGTAACTGGCTGTTCAATTCAACATTAGATCAGAGAGCAACTTCATTCAGTACTTTGGCTTTTTGACACTAATACAGATGAGAGACAGCTAAATAACTTAATGTGCTGCCATTTGTCTTCACTAACATGCAAATGTATGCAAATGATGTTCCAAAACGTAATCAGATCATCTGCCCTATAAGGGTTGCGTGCAGTGTAAATACAATGTTTCTGTCATGTATTGTTCCTAAATAATTGTGCCCAGTGTCATGGCATTTTCCATTTCCAGTTAATATGTTAATTTATGCAGAAAGGTGCACTAAAACCAAGTCAGAATTGCATTGACCAATGTAACTGGTTTCTTCTAAAATATGCAGTCAGTGGCAGTTCTCATGGCAGGACTGACTTGTCCTCTGATAGGGCAAAGGCCAATAGCAAAACATTCAAGCTAACAGGCCAGCTATGCAAATGACAGCTCAGTCGATACAACAGTGTTGTGCAAAAAGGCATTTTATACTTCTCATTAAACCTTAAGAGAAAGCTACAGCTACAGAGGACTTCTCAGAGGTTACACCCCTGCCAGCTACAAACAGAAAGACCAGGACAAAATATTACATATACAGTTAAAGGTGCAGTGTGCAGTGAGTTTTCTTAAAAGTTTCTGTATACATTCAGTGTTCCCCCCCTAAACATGAACTGTCTGTATCCTTGAGGCCTAACACACTGAATGCATTCCCTTCCTTATAAAACATTTCCAAAACCTGCATTGTTTACATGCATGTTTTCATGCCACCTATTGATCAGTGGAATAGTGTGAACCATAAGCAGGAATGTGTCCCTGTGCGTGTTTACTAGGGGTGTAATGGTACGCAAAATCTTGGTTAGGTATGTAACTCGGTTTAGTAGTCACGGTTCAGTTTATTTTCGGTACACTGAGGGGGAAAAAATGTAAACATAAAATTGCTGCTGGTTTATTATGAACTTTTGTAAACATCTAAATTATTTTACAAATTTTTAAATAAGCGTCCAAATTACACATAAATAAATTATATAAAATAAAGAATAAGAAATAAAATACTGCTGCAAACTTATAAGTTCTCCACTAAATAAAATATTCTCGAAACAATACCACATATAGCTAATAAAATATAATAAAAAATATTTAATAATATGGATTACAGTGCAGCATTCGTTCTCCTCCGTGCAATACCATTAGTGAGTTAGCAACTTTGACATGTTGCCAGAAACATAACCAATCACTACTGAGAAATGTCGGCCCACTGCTTTTGTCTTGAATCATGAATCCATGAGATTCCAACAGAGCTCTCTCCAGTACATCTACTAAGATCAAAGGGAACTACGGTAGAATCCTCTCCAGTATCTTGTTAAGGTACCAGTTCTATCAATCATAGTGGATTTAGACTACCTCTTCCACCTACTATTAGTCAAACAAGTGCAAACAGCTTTAGGCCTGCTTCCAACTTCAGCACAGCAGGCTTCAAAAGCATGAGGCTCAGTGGCACGAGGTTGCTGTTGGCTGAGGGAGGATTAAGTTATCAAATGAAGAGAGTGGGAAGGGTGGGTTCTAAGGTTGAACACATTACCCAACCACAGCGGCCTCTGAACTGGCAACCATGTGCGCCATTTATCAGTGGTAAGTTAGCCACTCCCTGCAGGGTATAAAGGCCATCACTGTCAACAGACAACATTCAGTACCAATGATTAAAAAAAAAAAAAGAGGGTTTTTTTTAAGCCTTCAGGGGGGCATTTAGTCCCACCCACCTTTTTGTAGAGCAGGTGTAGCAACACACTACTCCTTGCTCTGCAACATTTATTGCCATCATATAACCCAAAATGGAACTGGAGGGAAGGGCAAATACAGTAACTTGTAAAAAAAAAAAAAAAGAAAAGAAAAAAGAAACAAACAACACACATTCATGTTTTCAAGATCATTATTAATACTTTTAGAATGGTGGAAGTTTTGGATAATCAGTATTTTGTGGAAAAAAAGTCTAATTTTGTGCAAATTTAAAAACTAAATGAATTACATAAGAATAAAATTTTATATAATAAATAGCTAAACAAACTGCATCATGGACCTTGATGACATCATCTTATCCACTTAAAGTAACGAGTCTATTGACAAACCGATCTATCAGTCTGACCCTGAAGAACACCATAAGGGTCCTTTAAAAGCTTCACTGAGTTGCACGTCGATTAGGGCTCGACACAACCACTGAACCGTGTCAGCATGAGTGGAGTGTTTAAACTTGGCTGTTTACAGCAGGAGCCAGGGCTCGCTGGCGGCGATTCAGGCCCAGCCAGTAAATTCAAAACACAAATGAAAAAAGACAATATAATTGACATTTTACAAGGCATACAGGAAGACAGCGAACTGGCTGTGCAGCTTTGAGGCACAAAATCAAACCTTCACAAAGCATTTCTCAATGATAATTAGTTACATCACTAAAACACTTTCTCACATTTACATGAAAGATTGTGAGCTGACAAGAACAGAGCTCAAGTTTCTAAGTGCTGACTATGCCATTGTTTACTAAGCACTTTTAAGATTCTTTCCTCAGCCCACAATATTTAGGCATAATACAGCGAACACAGCAGTTGTTGTCAGTTTACATACCTACACCCCGTGGCTCAGAGAAGGACAGATAAAAACATGATCTCTAAAACACTTTGCTTACCTGGAAACATTTTTAACATTCTGGCATTTTGAAAGGTTTATCTACATGCTGCAGTGGTCTGCATCAAATTGAGGGAGAGTTTGATTCTATTATTACTTGAATAAGACATTATCCCTATTGATGTAGAAATATGACTATTGATACACATAGCTCTTTAATAACAGAATTAACAGTGGAAATCTTTCCCACTGGAGTTTTTTTTGCAAAATGTGTCTATTTTAGGGCCAAGATGAAAACTTCCTTGAGGTGAAAAAGACTTCCACTGCTTCTAGTCTGGTCACACTGTGCAGAGGAGATTAAATATGCTGGGTAAGAAAGGTTGACAGCACCCGCTAAGACAGGTGAATGAGAGGGAAGTGAAAACATTGTCTATGGGCTTGAGTCAATCACACACACACATATATGTATACACACACACACACACACACACTCAAGCTGTGTGGTTGTCTATCTACTTGTCTGACTGGCGGTGTAAATCTTCAGCGCACACACACATGCACACCTTAGTATCAGCCTTCCTCTACTCACACCTCTGTTTTTTCTGTTTCTTCTGCTTCTCCTCGCTCCCTCACGCTCTCTTTGCCTCTGTACGCAAACAAATCAATCTTCCTTCGACCTGTTGGACATGAGCTTGGCATTGTGAGAGGCATTTTGAGTGTGATGAATGAGCTGAGGGAGGGGAGGGTTGTTGGAGGATGCACATTGGAAGAGTGGGATAGGCAATATTATGGCGCCTTTTCAGCTGAGAAGCTGATATCGAACAGGCATGCTCATTACTAGTACCTTCAGGAAAAACAAACGGCTCTCTGATCCTGCACTCTCCTCTATCTGCAACTCATACAGTTCCACTTCTTTCCAAAACAGATGAAATAACGGTCTTCTCCTCAAACAATGAAACCCGCCTTTCCACCCATGCATACAGAAACATATAAAATCAACGTGTAGAAAATGAGGTCAATAGCCACAGAGTGAGAATGGGAATCAGAATGACAATGTAACTGTGACCGGGGGGGGGGGTTATTTCTTATTTCACCATTTAAATTCTACTTCATTCTCCATCTTATTTAATGTTTACTTGAATCTGCTCACCTTGCTTCTCCCGTAGGGTTTTCTTTTTCCCTACACTCACACACACACACACCTCTACATCTGTGGTCTCTTAATGCAGACACACTGGCTTGCCCCACCTCTTTCTGTTTCTTTCTCCCTGCATGTGTGGTGTCTGCTAAATTTCTCCATCAGCTGCATATTTTATAATACTGTTTAGTTTCAGTCTCATCACTCTCATTTCTAGCAACAGTGGACAGCCGCTTTCAGCAAAAAAGCTGTAAAAAAAATAAAAATTATCCATACCCCATCTGCTAAAAAGCAGGCAGACAAAGTGTGAGTGAACATAGTGGAACATTTAGCAGTTAAAGAGCCAGATATTTCCCTCAGGAGGTGGTGGGGGCCAAAAGACTAAAAGGAGAGCTAACATTAGATTCACTAAATGAATGCTAATCTTGCGCCCTATCTGCTGGTTATATAAAAAGGAAACTGTTTACTTACAAGTTTGCCACAGACAAGTGTTGTGTTTACCATTGCCATAAATGAGAGCGGAGGTAATGTACTGGGCTACAAACCAAACTGCAACAGAATTTTTTTTTTACCATTGTTTATAAGTGTCTAAAATCTGATTCGAAGCCACTTAACTGGCTTTAACTTCTGGTTGTAGCTGTTCCATTGAAACATTTTAATTAGGTGTCAGGTGTATGGTGTTGCTTGCACCTGCTGCTGGCTGGCGGGTTTGTACATCCTCCTCCTAATTGGGCTTCTGTATTAATGCTCACCTTGAATAACAGCACAAACGCAAAATACAAACAACAGCTAGAAATGGCATTGAGTTCTTTAGCTTGTCACAGAGACATTTTGGTTCTTGGAAGATCAGCAGGGTCAACTCTATACCTACAGTAGGTGCTATAAACACACACAAAAAAAACCCACACACAACCGTCTCATAAATAGTCAAGGTTCTTTCTGTACATCATACATATGCACAGCCGTGCTTGTGGTTGTCCTGGTGATGTGTGGTTGCTGGGGTAACTCGGACAGTAGACCGAAGGTCATTGAAAAGACAGTGTGGTGTAGGAGGAAGAGAACAGACAGAGAGATTGGATTGCATGCTGCTTGACCACAGTCAAAAAAACTTTATACTTTTATGTTTTAATTTTGCTTGCTTAAGACAAAACCAAGGATCCATCTACCTCATACAAAATGGTAGTGAAAGGGAAACAATATGAACATTTGAAATAGGAAATCTGTAGGAGTCTGTTGTAAACAATCCAACTTAAACAGCTCCGACTGAAGAGTGGTCTTAGTCGGAGCCAAACACAAAAAGAAACAAAAGTGTTGGTTAGCCAAGGCTTTCTGACTAACAAGATAAGAAAAGTTGAGAGAGAAGAGGGACAAGTAAAATGTGTGGGGAATCACACAGAGGGTTGCAGGAACTGCAAAAGGTAGGGAATGCTGCCCACCAAAGACAGACATGAAAGCAAGATGAGCAATCACGTGTAACATGAACATACACAGACACATCCACAGTGCTCTCCCATTTACAACTCTTCAAGGGATAATTTCATTCCATCAGCTAAAAACATTGCCTCCCTTATCACTTTTCCGACAGCTTGGCTCATTTGCTCAGAGCCAAGTTTATGCATACAAATTCACTACTTAACTTGCTAATGAAAGACCCCCGTCTTGTGCATTAGAAATCTCAGCAGACAAATGCTACAATGGCTTGGAATGAATACCAGACAGATTCCCAGGTTAGTGAGTTGGTGACGGCAGCCCCCAGTAAACAACAAGGTAACACAAACATGGCACCTCAGCTTTCAGGTCTGTAATTACAGGAGTCACGACGTCTGCGCTACTGTCTCTGCAGCAGTGTAATGAGACCAAATAAGCGACAGCAGCTTTTTTTGGTGCTTGTTGTTGAATGACACGAGGCACAAAGCCAAGGCTCCCTCGCACCTCCCAAAGGTGAGCAACAGACCACAAGGTGACATGACTTGGAACAATTTTATTGAAAAGAATGTATTCTCATTTTGGGAGTTTTTGATGGACTGATCTATGTGGTGAAAAGGTGTGGGGAAGAATACCAAAAATAAAAAAGGTTTGAATAATTAAGATAGCAAATATATACTATAGGTATTATGCTGAAATGTCTATTTGTCTCTAAAACCATTTCTTTATGAATGCCTCAAGCTGTGGAGCAAGATTGTCCTTAATTGAGACAGCGCTCAAACCACATTCAGCCCTGACTGGAAATACACAGGGTGTCCTCATTCTTCTGGAAAAATAGTGCAGTTTATTACCAACAATGTTAGTGTTCCATCTGTACAAATACAAAATGCAGTATTAGTTTGTGTGCTGTGTTTCTTTCTCAGGCAAGATCAGTTGTATGGCAGAAAAATATATTGACAGGTTTTACCATTTACTAGATTTCTTACTGCTTGTGGGCAAAAGAATAAAATGTAAATACAGCAGAAGTAATAATACTGTGTTTACTTTTACATCATCATGAGTCAACTTTTAACCTGCTTTCAATCTTGCTTTTCTTTATTAAATTTAGTAGAACCACAGGTTTCACAGCCTTACGGTTTATTTCCAACAGGGAGGTCTCTTTCATGAATAGCTGGTTCTTAAAGGATCAGAATTTAATCGTGACTGCTGGAGTGCAAGTACAGAACAAAACCTGACTGGTTCACTTTTTATTGCACAGTAGAGGTGTTCCTGTCAAATGCAAAACCTAGTTCTGCTAATCCATTTTGCATTATTTTCTCTTTCAAAGTAGCATGACTCAAAAATGAAAGGGTTACCAATAAGCTAATAAGCTGACCACTGAGAAACACCTTGTGAAAATATCCTGCAGGTGAAACCAGCATTGCACAATAATATTCCTGATTTGGTTTCAATACAATACACAATAAATTGTCTTTCGATGTCTGTGCTGAGTTAGTGAATGCTGGGCTGTTAAAAGCTTCTGTTTCTCTACAGTGAGAGGATAATGTTTTCAAGGAGGCTATAAAACTGCCATTCACAGACCCTCTGAGACTTTTTTTCCAAGAAGAGGAAGAGGATGTGTGGAAAACAATCCTGTGCCAGCACTGCATCTGGCAAAGGTCAGAGGGAGAAATAGTCACTTCTACAATTTATTTGACTGGACAGGTGCTCTGAGGAGGTCCAGTCCCTTTTTTCCCCCCCATTCTCTGTACAAAGTCATCTGCTGTCTGTCAGACAGAGTCAGAATAACAAAGACAGAGAGAGACAGAGAGAGACAGAGAGAGAGAGAGAGAGAGAGAGAGAGACAGAGACAGAGACAGAGACAGAGAGAGAGAGAGAGAGAGAGAGAGAGAGACAGAAAAGACGAAAACCTAAAACACTAGTCCATCCGCCACCACTCACTGGTGAGGCAGCTAAAACCTGCCAACTGGAAACACACATTTGTTGCCAGGCAACACCAGTGACATCAGCAACCTTCATCATCAACCCCTCCACCCCCCGCCAATGGCACTTGGTCTTAAAATAGCGCACAGATTATTATCAGGCTTCAAAATGGAAGACATTTTCTCATATGCACATAAGGGGAAGTGAGCTGTGCTGCCGGTGGCTTCAAGTGGCTCAAAGGTGACAGACTATACATGGTTGTTGGTCTTGGGTGGGTGGGCTGTTTGCAGGTGTTTTTAATTTATGCATGTAGGTCTGTGTGCATGTGAAAGAAGCATATAAACACAAACAATATGATAAAAGTTAAGGTAAGGGGGGAGATGGAGGAGAACAGGCAGGTTTGAAAATTTAGTGTGGTGTAATGTCTGGGTTGATAAGGACAGGATGAATCAGCACATCAGACAATGGCGGGAGGCTGAGAAATGATTGAGTCTGCTGCACATGGGAATAACAAGCACAAAATCACTTCTACTCTGTAGAAAACTAATCTCGCCAGCACCAGCCAAGTGTTCCAAAGTGAAAACTAATCAATGAGCTGAATTGGTCAAATTCTCTGCACGAGCTTGTTAACACAATTAAATATTTCCAGCAAAGAATGTCTAAATTTGGCGTTGCATGCAATTGCTGACAAATACAATACCAGCTGGCGTGATGTAAAACCTTTATGGATACATATTCTGCAGAAATCGCCAAAAGTCCAAGCCTGCTGGCAATATAGTTTTAGATCCAAGGACCTGAGACTTGATTTAACCTGTGACCTCCCCTCAGCTGTACATCATGCTATCTCTCTTCATGGTACCATCACAGCAAACTGGCTGTTTTGAGTCAGCTGACTCTCTTTCATTCTTCCAAAAAGGCCTTGTGCAGATCTAAGGAGAGCTCTGTCAGGAGTGAGAAAGTGCCGCTAGCTATTTGTGCGATGCGATTGTTTACCAATCAGCAGCAATACACAGTTGGCTGCAGGGTAAGGAAAGCCCCCAGGGGATGGATGGGAAAATGTAATCTTTTCAGCGGTATACGCCAGGCAGAGTTGATGAACTGTTTCCAGTATAGGGAGATTATGTCAAAGATAATGAATTGGATGATGCATCTTTTAGCAGGAGCACACACTGATAAATAAAGAATTGTACCGTGATGATACAGCAGCTTTACACTGAGGAGTTGGGGAATGCACTTCAAAGGTCTGTCAGAGAAAGTCATCTAGGGCAGGGGTTTTAAAGCATTTTAATGAAAAATCAAATCCAGTGACAAATATTTTCATTTATTATTAATTTAGCCAGGAGCCTTCAACTTAAAGTGAACTCATATTAAACTGTGTGTTTTTCAGCTGTCAATAACACAGCTTGCCACTCTGTAAAAGCTAGAAACACTAATACTGTACTACATCTCCAAGGACCTTTTTCCCCCCATTACTTCAAACAGTAAAACACAATAAAACATTGAGTAAGATTTTAATCTACCAGCTTCCACACTTCCACTTAACTAAAAAAAAAAAAAATAAATAAATAAAAAAATCAATAATTTGAAAAAGCTATATTATATCTATATACACACAGTTTTATATTGTCAGGGATTTAATGTTATTTGTAAGATTTTCATCAACAATTCCAGGTATGTTGCTAACTTGTTACCTGAACCCTAAGGAACTCTTATTTTCTACTTCAAAAATGTTGTGTGCCACACTCTGTTCAGCTGCTTTTCCAATCACTGCTCATGGTGCCTGTTTTCTCACCATCGATTACAGCATTTGGCTGCTGAATATTACATTCCAGGATTACAAGCATGCAGGAAAGATTTATGAGCAACTGCAGTGGTGATTGATTTTGCTCAATTTTTATCAATTTTGCAGGTGAATACGAAGAGCAAAGCCTAATACAAGTAGAAGGACAGATCTATCATTATTTTACAGATCAAAACCAAATGTGTAAGAGAGGGACTTCAAAATACTGTCACAAATTTGAAAAATGAGTTGATTCTGAGTTAGAAGCTGGAATATGCAAACAAACTTCGCTTTTCAGGCGTTTTGACTATAATGAGTTTCTCGAGGAGGAGTCTCTCTCTCCTTTCTGTGATAAGTAAGCAAGCCTTGAATGCTAAACTACTTGCTATTGACCAAGTTTGACCAAGCTTCTCTTCTGATGGAAGGGGAGATGGAGGGATGTCAGGGGTCCGACATTGCTACAAGTTGCTTGATTGATGCCTTGTCTCGTTTTGCGGCATGAACTCAGTACATGCACCAGGAAACGATTTGCACACGGCTTTTTATTTTTTACTGATATTAGACATTTAGTGAAATTTTTATATTGACACCTGTATGTCAATATAAAAATAGTGAGAAATTAAAATTGGTTATATATACACACACAGCACAATAACATCACATTGCATGAGGTTTTTGGAAGCCATCTGTAGGTTTTTTGACAGCAAAGTAATCGAGATGCCCTTGAGCAAGACACTGTTATTACCTGTATAATCAACTGTTTCCTTGAAGAGACTAAAACCAATGGATTTATCTTGATAGTAAGCAAGTGGCACTCCCTGTGCTGAAAGAATAAATCAATGTCAACCTTTTTCTGAACTACAATTTCTGGGCACACATGTGTATACAGTGTATCAAGCTGAGGCTGTTAGTATGACAAAATAATTTCTGGTTTTAATCTCTTCTGGGAAATTGTTGCCAAAAAGATAAAATAATACCATTTGACTGACAGATATGTGACAATGACGATGTGAAAAGGCTGTTGAAAATACAGGTGAGTCCAGAGAGCTTAAGACATATAAACTCTGAAAATTTGCTTTGTTCCTTCTGTAACTTCAAAAAGAAAATTACAAATTAATGGTGATTTGATGAAAATGTATAACATGGCAAAGTCTCATCTCAAACTGCCTCAGACACACAAAGAGAAAGTAAGTGAGACGAGGAATGACCCACTCTACCGTGAAAAAGTGGAGAACACATTTGGATTGCAGCACTGGCCACCAACTGCCAGTTATTGAGTTTAGCAGGGGGTGAAGAATCCAATGGGATTTACACTTCTAGACAGAAATCAAGAGGGCGCCAGAGGTTTTTCTCCAAACTCAATAAATCACCTGGCTAGGGTAGCCACAAAGTGTGACAGGATTTTGTTTGTGTGTGTGTGTGTGTG
>JAPMOB010249061.1:0-57926 GCA_029875015.1 Lepomis gibbosus
GACAGAGAAAAGGGACCCACACTCCTGTACACTCAGAAATGTTTGTGTCATTAATTCTACCCTCTGGTTTTATGGTCAGGCGTAAGGCAGCAAGAGTGTGAGAGTGAAAGATAAACAGTGAGAGAGAGAGATTAAAGAAGAAAGATAAAAGAGAAAGACAGAATAAAAAACAGTAGATACCAGCCAGAGAAGCAGGGATACAACAGCCTTGACTCCAACAACTGCAGCGAGCTCACACAAGCCTGCTTTACAAGATGTGGCTTCCTCCGGGGCTCTCTATGGCTAGCCCTTTCTCTGACTCTCCCTGCACACAATTAATGGCATTATGAGCACCACTGGAAAGCTTCAACTAAACAGTTGTGTCTGCAATTTTCCCATGGGAACACCATTTTGTGTAGATGCCAAGCACTCTGAAGTGATGCGGTTATCTCTTTTCACTGATGTTCTCCTTCGGGACTTGCTTAGTTAAGATAGCTTTGGGGAAATAAAGTAAAATCAAATTAAGTTTTATCTGTAATTTCAGAGCCAACAAGGATTATCATGATACATCACTGAGCAATGCAGGCTGGACTGGGCAGTTTTGGAATCCAGTCCATGGTATTGTTTGCTGCTCTGGGTTTGTCTTTGTCATGAGATGTTTTTCACAGCCAGACAAGTATGGTCACTGTAATGTCCACAGCCAGAGCATCTGAGCTTCATCAGGCAGGCATTTCAAAGCCGCTGTCATGGGTATTTAGAAAAGGGCAGACCAAGGACAAAGGCAGCCTATTGGCAACTTGTCCATTTTGTAGCCCCTTTGAGATTTCCTAATGATGCCTATACCCTCATAGAAATCACTGCAAATTAATTTTAACACTTAGTGAAAAGACAGATTAGTGCCGAGAGGATGGCACAAAGGGTGTTAAATATGGCGAGCAGCATGCTGGACCACAGGCCAGGCCTGGGACACATTAACCACAGCTGCCAACACTGACCTATTTTCAGCAAACCAGCTTAAAGATTTTTAGCAACCTCTATTGTCCAAAGGCCCTGCAAAGCACACCATTGAAGTCTTATCTGCCCCCTTTGGGTTGCGGCGTCCTTTGATGCTTCTCATGAAGGCAGTGATGGGGTTTAAATTAAGTGTGGCAGGTGATTAGATGCTCCATATTGATCTGGAGGGTTAGGGGCAGATGTTGCAAAAGAAAACCAGGGGGAAATAGCTCTGTAAAGAATACAAACAAGGGCCCCCAAACTATTGTGGGGGAGTCTTCTGTGACAGACACGACCCTCACTCTTAAATCAAGAGAGTGATTTCAGATTCAATTATCTTCTTTGCTGGAGGAAATAGTGAGCAGATGGCAACAATAGTCACGGGCCTCACCACGAGCAGCACTGTTCATAGAGATCTTTTCTTTGAGACAAATTTACCGTGGCCTCATGAGGTTTTCATTGAAGTGTTAGCACTAGGAGGTGAAGCTTGCCAACAGGTCAATGGCATTAGAGACATGACAGAGGTCCAAAGCATCAGAATATTTTATGTAAACTCCTTCTGACACCTAACCCCAACAATAAAATATTTGCTTTGTCTGCTTGCATTTCGTCAGTTAGATTTTTTTGAGAGAGTGAAAGTGTTGGGGTGGAGGTTTTTGCACAGGAAATATGCTTAATGTCCATTAACTTCCTGCAAATCATTTCATATAAAGCAAGCAATGACATGGTCGAGCAACATTTAGTCACGTCAGCATGTAGGTCAGTTAGGGAAATCATGATCTAACACAATGTAAATACCGGCTAACCAGTCGCAAGGTTTGTTTTTAATCGGGTCATGAGATGACTAATTTGTAGTTTATACAATTCATGGGAGATATTTCTAAAGACAAAAATGTGGAGGCAAGTCTGAGTTTGTCTGCTGGCTACCACTATGGGAGCAGAGTGAGAACCATATTTGAAAGACAACCAAGTTTTTTTCAACACAAATAAATTACCTCCATTTAAGGGTACATAAATCTGATCCTTTGGAAGGGCAGTGACCCTTTTGAGGGAGCACAGGCTAAACTTCTAGTTAGATCCATGCCATGGCTGAATAAGAAGAGAATGTGTTTACTTTTTGGAAATAGCCATGAATAAAACAAATGGGACCAGGGAGAAATCTTAAAACTTTTATTGAGGAAGAAGTCAAGAAAGATTCAGACGGTTCTAACAGACAAGTTATCTAAAAGACTTTAAAGTGAGTTACAATCATTTATAAAGGAGCTGTTATACTGTGTTTAGCCCTACATGTCTGTAACTTGAGGCCAAAACTTTGAGTAATAAACTGGCTGAAATATAAACAGCAAGCCGTGCAGTCTTCAATCTAATGCTTGTTGTGAATCATCACTCATTATTGTCAACATTTGGTGATGTATCTGCGCTGCCATAAGTTCACAGACTGGTGTTAAGGGGTTTGCAGATGTAAGGGATACTTATTGAAAAGGCTAAAGTACCTGCAAGGTCCTGTTCTGTGCCTGCACTTATTGGCAGTCACTGTATCTGTTCCCTTTATCAGGGAAAAATATGTGTGTGTGTGTGGTACATAACAGCATGAGACAGGAGTGATTACAGTTAAGAACAGATTGTTCTCTGACACGGTTCAGTGAATTCAGACCAGATCTAACATTTACATTTATTCATTTAGCTGACATTTTTATCCAAGACACTTACAATTGCTATACATGTCAGAGTTGCACACCTCTAAAGCAACTAGGGGTTAAGTGTTTTGTTCAGGGACACATTGGTGGACGTGTCACACTGACGATTTGTACCTGGATCTACTCGCACCAAAGGCATGTGTCTTATCCACTGCGCCATCACCACCCCATCTAAAAATAAATGCACCACGTAATGACATTTGAGCCTGTTTATCCACTTCACAGTACCAACCTGTCTGATAGGTGCAATATCCTATAAACATGAAATATAGCTTGTGCTCACACAATATACTTCAAATTACTTTTTTAAAAATCCAAAGATATTTATTTGATTTGTGATTAATTTCACTTTTGGAATGATCATATTATAGCCAACGCACACACATGTAATACACATCTGTATATCTTGGGATGAGGAAAGCAAATGGGCTTCCCTTATCCCAAGATATGGGCAGCTTGTATAGAGTCTATAGAAACAAAAGGCTGAACCAAATCTGTATTTGATATTTCACAGAACTGGAAAGGGGCACACATACACTTCATTTCTCTTTCCTCCCTCCATCCTTCACAGAAATCTTTTTATGAATCTTTTTATGAATCTGGCAGTGTTGTTGCAGGATGGCACAAAGGCCATCTTTGAGAGCATAATATCACAACTAATCAGCACCTTGAATGGGCTTAACAAAAACCTGGAAACACAGTGGGATCAAATGTACCGTACACTTATTAATCACCTGGGACAACCGTCAGAGTTCGTGCAGCTCTGCAACATTTGAGGAACCAGGGCACTGATCCTTTAATTTCACAGAATGAAGTGTCGACAGAAACCTGACCCTTCTCAGCATCTAAATTAGAAAAAGGCAACACAATAGTAGCTCATTTCCTGCACTGAATAGACTTTTGAAATGACCCTAAAGCGTATTCATCCTCTTAACATTATCAGAATTTGCATGACACAAGGTGCTGTTCCTGGATCTCCGGAACATGTAATGGTCCTATTTGTAGAAATGACATTCTTGTCATTTCACACAGGAAATTACTATGTATGTAAATGCATTGTCTGATGGTTTATTAATTCAAAGATACCATTAACTCATCATATCCAGGTTTATCTTTTGTGTCAGCAACCATGTGCACTGTTCCGTGAGGTACATTATAAACTTAAAGTTCCCTTGCCTGTAACTTATTGAAAATAGTCTGCTGTAGCATGGGCATAGAGCACCTGACCCAGTGATCTACTGAGGATACATAGGTGTTTTTTTATATCCGTGGTCTTATCTTAAGGAGGAGTTGACCAGTGGACTATTTTCCTTAAATCTTAGTGTAATCCTTTAAATCACAGGCTTCTACTTTACTGTCACAGAAATCACCTCTGAATTCTGTGCTGCTGGGTGTGAGGGGAGATTATTTGTGTTCTTTTCCTCCTGTGCTGACGGTCCTCTCAGGAACCATTTATGCTGCATGTCTAGTCACGCTACAGAGCAGCAGGCTGTTTTAGTACTCAGGTTGCTGAAGGTTGCTCTCTCACCTTGACCCCGGTGAAACAAGAGAGCTTGAATACTGTCTTCCCCCATTTCTTCAAATAGAGACATCATTTTTTTTTGTTTTTTCTTACACAAGTTTAGTCTGGGCAAAGCAACCGGAAAGCAACTGTTTGTGTGTATTCAATAGAACTTACAATCACAATATCTGCCTATCATTTTCCATTGTTTGTTGTTCTTTCTTTTTAATCCTTTTCCTCTTCTCTGTTTTGCCTGGTTGTTATTGAGAGCAATATGGGGTTAAGCCTCTTGCTCGGTGCAGCAGTCTTACTTTCCGCTATTTGTTGTATCAGCGATATACTTTTGTGTCATAGTAGCTATTAGGAGCATGTGCTCATTGCTACGCAGACGTTTTTTGCCTGGTAAAAAAGAAACTACCCACATAGTCTCTCATGTGTTGACAACAAACATTTTTTTTTATATATATTGCCTATAAACTGATAAAATATCCAATAATAATATCACTTTTTTAGAACCTTTTTGTAACGCTATTGCATCACATTATATTACAATTTATTAGATGCCAAGTAATAACAGAAATGTTAGTCGATCTGTTGTTTATGCACATAAACAGGCTGGTCAATAAAAATCATAACATTTTTGTTTAATTGTGGCTAAATGTACGTTTATTAAGTCTACCAGCATTTTGTACTTTTGTATTATGAGATGTCCTACAACAAGACTAGGTGCATAGCCTTTATGATGGTACCAGAACTGTGAAACAGTGTTCACCATTTTTAAGCATCTGTTGATGCACAGGAAACCAACCTCACTACAGCTTCAGTAATTCGCAGTGTGCTCCAGCTCTCTGATAGATGGCAGCTCAGACTGAGGGTCAGCTTGGGGGTCAAAAGAAGGTAACAGGTCTATATTGTCAGTTTGATTAGGACTCATACCCTTTCACAAAACCCTGTCCCCAGCAGTCCCCTCGCCTCATCCCAGGCCTGGGTGGAATGTAGGGGAATCTGATGGCAGACAGGAAGTCTTTATTGTACTAGTGCAGACAGCATACAGGAGCGATGTCATCCCTGGCCCTGCCAGGCATATCTTTGTGCTTGCTCACCGCGTAACAAAGACGTAAATAAACACTGTTACCCCCACCAGTCTTCAACTGTCATTTCAATTAGGCAGCGTAGTGATCGAAAGCCACGGCCTGTGTTTTTCCCAGCCATGCCATTACCTCTGACCCTTGCGGCTCGTGCCTGAGGTGATTTTCTTTATTAGTCCATGGGGTCAGTATTTAGCCCCATAGCCATCAGTAGCTGGCTTAAATCTGCAGAGTCAACACTCTGCCTTCCTGGCTGTTAGCTGCATTAGCACACTGAAGCCCTACATCCCTCCCTCTCCCACTCCCCAAACATCCTCCCTAAGGCCAGATAACATCTCTGTCCCATGCATTCATGAACCGGCCAAAAGCCTGTGTGCTGAAGATGTGGTTCTGCACATGTTGATGCAAGGAGACTTTCTAGGAAGTATATTCAATTTAAAAATGTGACACAGGACAAAGGATTTACCAACAGTAACACGTTTACTGTTGTAAAAGATAAGAATAATTTGTGGACATCATTTAATGAACTTTTTGGCTGTTTTAACTGGTCTGATTTATTGTGGTTGCTGATTAACTTTCTTACTTTGGATTTTTTATTTTTTCCAAACACAGATAGTAAATATAGGATTAAGATAGATAAAGGATTATTAATTAGAACAGTGCAAATGTATACCTAATGGCTAAAACCTATCTCACAGTTTGTTTTAATAAATACAGTATAAGTGGGTCCCCTGACACAAGCCATGTCATATTGGAGGTCTTGACTTTCTAAACCCTTGAAGAATTGAGGCGAAGAAGTTAACAGAGCTGTGACCAATGATACATTTTCCAGGAAGCCAAGCCTTTGGGATTGGGTAAATGTTTTGTTACTGGCAATAAATCATGGCATTGTTTAATTAGCATCCTCCAAATTCTCATTCACTGTGGTGTGCCTCTGAGATGTTTCCCTCTTTGGCTTTTACTCACATATTTCTCAAGATCTTCCACCCATCAGTGTTGCCACTGAGAGAGAGATAGAGGCAAATGATAATTACACATGAGGGAAATCTGGTGACGAATAAAATAGGCCATTGTGATAATCCCTTAGGAGGGATTTACAATCCCTATGGGATAGAGAAACAGCCATTTGCCTATATGTTTTTCCTCCTTACACACATTTTTGTTACAATCTAAGAAAACAATGCATGTAATTACAACTCCTGTTGCAGATAAAACTCAAAATCTATCATTTAAGCAAGTGCAGCCTTGCAAACTTCTGCTCTTACAGACACAGCCCAAAACATTGATGAAATACCATTCCTCCCACTCTCCTCAAACGCAGGCTTCACCTGAACTTAATCTCACGGGGCATCTCAGCTATACAAAACCCTGTCAACCTGAGTAAGACGATGCCTTGTTGGTGGTGGTCTCTGAAGACCAGCGGGGACAATGGATCAAATACAAACCGAGAGGCTTTGAACTATTGTTGTTTCTCTCTTTCCCTCTATTGCTCATGCCCACCGTGACCCTCTGCTCCTCCTCTTCCCCTGATACCTCGCTTACTATCCGACTGAGTGAAAGTGCCCCATTCTACAGGAGGAGGAAATTTCTGATTTGCCTATCTCATCTACCTGTGAACTAGATAACGGAGTCTACTCAGTGAATACATGTAGATTTAACAGCCTTCAAAGTGGCTCACTATTGTTTATAATCTGATAAAATCCACTCGGAATTCCCCTGCATCCATTTGACTGTGGAGTCATAAAACAAAGGCAGGTTGGAAACCATGGGTGATCACTTCAGACGTAGAAGCATTGGGAATAACAGATGACATGAAACAGGATTATATGTAATCCAAGTGATTATAATTTACAATGTAAAGAGAATCCTATACATTTGTTACTATTTGCATACATGCCTTTTGTAGTTCCGTTGTCTTTTTCTCATTAAACATGAGCCAGGAAACGTTAGTCATCCACACAGCGCTTTGATACAAGTGGACTCAGGAGAAAAGCTTGGCAAATGTCACTGCCATGTTTAACAATAACAGCCTCATAACTGCATGGTCGCAAAAAAAAGTCATAAAAATTTCATTATGCATTTTCAGAAATAAGCCATGCACTGACAACTGTCGAAAGGAAAGGCAACTTGGAAAAGCGGGAGCTTATTTGTGTGTAGATATTGCAGATTGTTTCCAGCTTTCATGAATAACACAATAAAACCGTCAAACAGCACTACAGAAATCTTTCAGGTTTCCAAATGTTTGAAAAATGGGACTCTCTTTTCGCAAGAGGAATCTCGAGGAATCTGATCCTTGGATATCAATCTCTGTCTGCGTGATAAAGACACTGATGACAGAGGAGTTGATCACTAGCCTAGGGTGGGGTCCATGCATATTTGTCTGCAGTTCTACAGTAAATGCTGCTGTCTCCACCCAAACTAAAACCACTCCACAGACTTGTCTCTCTTCCCGAGCTGTCTGCAGACATCAAGTCTAACATATTGTACACACTGCTTTTACCTTCATTCCATCAACCAGTTTCCACAAGACAGGACCACGAGGAGCCTCGGCTAATGAGAAAACAACATGTATGTAATCAGCTTGAGAGAGCGGGGGAATTCTGCAAACCTCGGTAAAGCTATGACTGGCAGAGGCTGCTTATGATACAGGCTTGTCAGTTTCTGCCAGCTGGCACAGGCACACTGGCAAAACCATGCCTAGTGGTTAATGGATCATAAAGGTTTGCTGGGAGCCGCTTCACAGCTCGAGTTGATTTAGCAATGTAACACAAACCCATTAGTGCAGCGTTTCTGTGTAAGCAAGCATGGCATTCAGACTCGATGCACCATGCAGGCTCCATACAGCAAAACACAGACTTATAGCCCTCATAAATCATCAGGTCTGGGCAACTTGCACAAAAAGGGAGCTACTCCTTTCATCAAAAGAAATGATACAGCTTATCACATAATCACTGTAAAATTATTGGCATGCCCAAGGCAATTATTCTCAACTGCCTCATGTTAAACCATAGGAGCAATTTCCTAACCATTCTGTCCACAAAAACGATCCATTAAATTCAGAATTATGCCATTGTTTGTAACATATTATAAGGACAAGTGCATTGCCTTCACCCCCTCTTTAGAAAACTGGCTGCATTGTTTTGCCTCATATTTTCATAGCACTCTACACACATCTATTGTTAACAGAGTTAGCAACTCAAGGGCAGATTAAAAGGTGAAATGAATCACTGTTGTCTGAAAAGGAAGGTTCACTCTTACCTTAACACATTTTCCTCAGAGCATCTTTATTCCAGGATTGTATATTTATACTGAAGACATTATTCAACCCTCACTTCCTCTGTTTGAAGATAAGTGGCACACTGTAGATTGTGTGTTGGCATGAGGACAAGCCTGGCTGGCTGACAGAAAGGGATTAAACAGTATTAAGAGTGTCCAGATGCAGGGCCGCATGCACATTCGTTCAAACTAATACTTTGACATACTGACACACTGCACTGGAAGATAAACAATGACCAAAACCACTATCGTTATCTCATCACCCATCAATACTCATCCTTCAAGTTTATTAGATCTTTATTCTTCACATATCAACGAATGTAAATAAAGATAAGTTGATGCTGGCTCCTGTAGCTAACAGTTGAATCTCTGTTTTTACACATGGGCTTTGTATCATTTCCCTGTCTGTAGGTCCGTTGTTTAAAGCTGATTATAGTCGACCAGATGGACCCCAATGCCCACGCCCAGTCTGTGTCACCAGCTCACCGATCAGTGAAGGAAACACATCTGGGTCATGCATGTATTTGAAGATAATAGATTCGATTTTGTGAGTATAGTCTTTGTTTTTCAGATTTCTGCATTACAATGCTGTGGCATTATTAGAGAGTGATCAAAATAAAAACACCCACAAGATGATTTCATTTTCCTCCATGGGCCATTTAAATATAATTTTTCTATGTGCTCAACTGCATTTCTTCTGAGGTCAGTGTAGTAAGGCAGAGTTTATGAACCTGTAGTGTAGTAACAAAGGCCAGAAATTCCCCAGCCGCAGCTCTGGGGCCAGTCCCGCTCCCTGGACGGCCTCCCCTGGAAGTCTCCTGTGACCCCTCAGACTTTCCATAAATCTGCTGAGTGATTGCGGTGGTCAATTAACACTCTGTGAATTGCTCCCGGTGGAGAGAACGGTCACATCCGTAGCAGCAAGAAACCAAAGCCGTGGGTTCACTCTGAGTTCTGCAATAATAACACGGTGGACCTGGTACAATGAAAAATGGGTTGAGGGCCCAAAACTATAATAGCAGCTATTGTGCTGGTGGTCACACAGTCACTCAAGTGCAATATTCAGGAAGGCCATTTCATTACATCCAATAGAGCCTCAATCATGTGTAAAATTTGCAGTTTGAATGGGCTTGCTATCATATCAATCATCATCGGCTACAGTGAAGGCTAATGGAGGTCCTTTCTTCCTGCTCACTCTTTTTGGCTTAATTTAGTTGTTTTTTAATAAAGACAGGCCTTTCAGTGATTATTGTTGTGCTGAATCAGGGTGCTCACACTAATATGTTTCCTCAAGATAAGAAGAAAATACAATTTGTTATGCTGGAGGAAAGAAATGAGTCAAAGTGCGGAGTATGTGTTTGATGTTGAATACAACAGTAGACCTGCAAAGAATTTGTTTAATTTTCAGTCAGGTCCTGAGTTTGGACAGCAACAATGGTAAGCCCTATTAAAGACTGAAAACACGCAAACAGTGCAGCTGAAAACTGCTGTTAGGGTTGGCAATGTCTGTCTGTTGGTTGGTACATGGATTTTCATAAAATTTTGTGCAAACATTCTTGGTTTCCAGATGATATATTCTAATGACTTGGGTGTTCCCCTGAGTTTTTATCTAACATCACCACGAGTTTCACATTTGTAGTTCTGAGTCAAATGTCTTTGCAACTATTGGATGGAATGCCATGAACCAAACTGTAACAACTTTTGTGATCCCTGAATCTTTATTTTGGGGCCATCAGTTCAACATTTTTCTGATACTTTGGTTTACAAGTACCAGCAAAAAGAAAGCTTCTTATCAGCCTCTATTGCACTTTATGTTTAGTGCTAATTACTAAGGGTCTAAATCACAACAAACACCTGCTAAATCAGCAGATTAGCATTGTCACTGTGAAGTTAGCATGCTGGTGTTACCATAAAGCTCAAAATATTGCTTTGCCTAAATATAGCCTCACAGAGGGTTATTCATAGCAGCAAATAAAATTTAAGCATTCAGTATGCTTAAAACAACTTTTTCATATGATATGTATTCTGATCTTGTTTGAGAGCAAATTGTTTTACTTTTAATTGGCCACATTCAAATGTAGAAAAATCTTGCCATAGCCTCCTCCTGACTGCCTCCCTTAGCACTCGGTAAGACCTCCATGGCTTTTGCATGTCTTAGTTGTCTCAATACAAGGGACAGTATTTATGAGCATTTATGATGTTGCACTTACACACAAAAGGTGACTGAAGCTATTGTGAAAGCTGGGAGTTAAAATCCTGCCAACTCTATCACGTGTCCCATACTCCCTCTATCTTGGCCCATATCTGGCATGAATGGTGCCACTTTATAAATGCATACATGGGGAAGTGTGTAGAGATCACATGATGCTGACGTTTGAGATTCACTCAGCAGCTGCAGGAAGCAGAGGAAGCCCCAAAAGGGAAGTGATGCAGTTGGCACAATTGCAGTGATGATTCATAAAGGCTGTTTAAAAAGAGCACCCAAACTATTTCATCATCCCTGAGAGATGTACTTGTGTACATAGGGT
The DNA here is from genome assembly GCA_029875015.1 of Lepomis gibbosus. Taxonomy (NCBI): domain Eukaryota; kingdom Metazoa; phylum Chordata; class Actinopteri; order Centrarchiformes; family Centrarchidae; genus Lepomis; species Lepomis gibbosus. The sequence continues at coordinate 11,063 of JAPMOB010249061.1, forward strand.
TTTTCTTTAATAGTATTTGCTGCATCTTGTGATTCTGCCCAGTGCAGGTGCAAATGAGTTGAATCAAAAACTGGGGTTTGTTTGAAACCTGAAACATTGCATACGTCTCCAATTTTCACATAAGTACACTGCAATTTGAAGTAAATTACTGTTATTTGGGATTCTGAGTCTTGGCGTATTTTGTTTATTGTGCCAATAAAAAATCTCAATAGGACAAAAGTTTTAAATGGAAATAATAAGCAACTCAGTTTTTAATTGAATGCACAGCTTTTGTTTCTTAGTTCCAAATGTCCCTTACTCTACAATGACATCATATGTGGTCACACTTATGGGTGTGTTGATGGTTGAACACATTTACTTTGTTTACAGATGTTGTGACATGGAGTGTGGAAAATAGGTGGTCAGTACCCCCACAAACCCCTTAATTTGCACTTTGCCGGCTTTGTTTTTTATAACACTGCGAACAATTATGTATACAAGGAACATCCCATAAAAGACACTAATATAAACATTTTATGAGTGCAGACAATCTTTTTTCCCAGCACAAAGACATTATAGGACGTAAACACATGACTTCATCATCTATATTTTATCTCTGGAGTTAAACTATATACCCTGCAAGGTGCTTGGCAGGAAATCAATCAGCTGACACTTGCTGTATTCCAACATGTTCAGTGTTTTCATTGTTTACTGGTCGGCCCAAGTCTAGTCCAGCTTTGCAGAACCCGGCTGTGGCTTTTGGTCCCTAGTAAATTTTTTACGTCTAGACATCACACCAAAATAGAAACACTGAATGGATTTTGCTGAGTGTCAACTCTGTCCCACCCACAGGATCGTTGTACTTTCTCATGAGTGAAAAAAAGCACTCTTCCGTTCTGTTATTTGACTTCACAGGTCAATAGACCTGTCAGCTGGAATAGTCATGTTGATACAGCAATAAGGACGGGTGAGATGACAATGAGATATCTGATCTAAATTTGAAGTCATGCAGGGGCCACTTACCTGAGAATATCTATGAGGGTAATAGAGTAATGTTATTCAAATATTAAAGCTAAGAAAAAGCTCACATAAACAGTTATCATATGATTGCGTATATCAATTAAAAATATGCATGTGACGTTTATGAACGCTCTGCATGTATAATCAGAGAATTGGGCCAAGTGTAGTCGCCAACATATTATTTGTGTTCACTTGGATGTATTTTTGTCAAATAAAGGAATTTTCTTGGTGGGGGAAGAACAGTTGGAAGAAATTTTCTTACAGAAACAAGAGAAAGGAGTAGACTTGGTGAGTGTTCTTTGTCTCTCACAGTGATGAAAAGCAGGGAGTGCGTGCATTTGATAAATTGCCCATAATTTATTATTTTATTGGTCCTTCAGTTGTCTATTTCTTTTAACTGCTGAAACATTGTTTTCCCAAAATGCTTCTGGCCTTTGTTTTTCACTGAAGCTTATCTGGAAAAAATATCAAACATTCTAAATGAGCATGCAATTTACATTTCCAGTCAACTGTTCCCTGCTAAATTTTATTTGAAAGTTGCCCAGTGAGCTTATGAGTCAGGGTTCAGGAATCCCCTCATTCACTGCTAATGCACAGTGACAAACAGCAAGGATGGATCGGGATCTCCAAACATTCTCCGCAGGCTTCATAGGGCAATCAATTTATCACATGCCTGGTAGAGCAGTGCCAAGGCTTTTAACTGCAACACAAAACGCGGTCCATGCTGCTAACAGGGGGAGAGCATGAAGATTGATGGCCAGATGAAGCTCTATTATGACTAACCCCACTTGGTGGTTTTCAGACGGTGCCGCTGGGCTACTTTAAAGGTGCCAGTGGTGCTGGTGGAGCAGCGTGACCCTGCCAGTAAGAGTGACAGGGAAAACTTGAGTGGCACAGCTACATACTGAGGATGCTTTGTGGAGTCTGATCTGCATTGTGTTGATCTGCAGTCAACAGACAGTGGCCCGGCTCTGGCAGTATTCCACACTAACGAATACCAGCTTTAACTGTGGAGAACAGATAGTCTCCACTCTTATTCTGAGTAATGTCTGCCTCTTGTTCATTTGGGCGGCGCATGAAAAGTTTTCAGACACCGGGGCCATGCCAGAGGTGACATCACACCATATTTTCTCCTCCTATGAGGCAGACTGCAGCAGGATGTCAAGGAGGGTGACATGACAAAACCACCTCTGCTCACCAACATGTACGTGTCAACGCTCTTTTATGTGTGGGGTGTGAGTGTGTGTGCCAGTGTGCATTCGTGCTGTTACGTGTGCCAGATTGTACGTGTTTATGATCATGTCTGTTCAGCTTTTGATGATGGTGCAGGTCTATAAAGCCATTTTCCTCTGTAGCAAAGTCAAATGGGGTAGAGGTGAATTTCTTAAATAAAAAAGAGATTTATTGGACCACTGAGACATTATTCTATTTTGGCTGAACTTCTTTAAAGAGGTAGGATAACTCATATTTCTGAGATATACATCCAAGAAAGAGCCATTGATAACAAGGGTAATGCCTGATGTTCTTGCAAAATGCATGCATTCTCCACTAGAGGATAAATTGTCCGCTATATACTGTTGCTCTCTCTTTTTTCAGTTTAAATTAGTTTGCTTGCGATTGCCTGACATTCAGCCTAGGCCAGTCTAGGCCATTAAAGAATACTATTTTATCTTTATCTTTTTTTAAAGGCCACATTTGTAGACCACATGTTTTCTTAACTAACGACTGGCAGTGATTGTGATACACTTTTATGTTCCATCCATTGGAAGCTTACTTTTGCCTGAGCCACTCCGCAGTGTAATTTATATTTCAGCACTGACTGCAGATAAAGACAAGAGCCTTTGTGTCTGTGACAGATGGAATGTAACCAGGAATTAGCCAAGCTTCAAATGGCCTAATACAGCTAAATAATTACTCACGATGATTGCAGTTTGTTTAAGCACTAGAAAGAGACTGATTCAGAGGTCTCATGTTACAAAACACTGTTTTACATCACATGTTCTTGTTCAGATCATCACTTAGGCTAGACTTGGTAGTCCATGTGGCTGATATGTGGAAACATAAAACAGACATCACACCTACAGCTTCCTCCGTGCAATCAGACTTGTCTCTGTGGTTGTCATGGTGGTTGACTTTCAAGATCATTGTTTTAAATTCCCCTTCCTCGCTGCACATTATTTAGTTATTAGACTTGAGGGGGGGGGGTATGTTTACAAGATATGTTCCCCTCAACTTAGCCTCTCTTCCTTGCCTTCCTGTTGCATTCCCTTGTCCTCACTCTGCAGTCTCTAACAGAAGAGGGCTTCAAGGAGAGGGCGGTCAAAGTCAGACAGGGATGGGCCTGAAAGAGACGTATTGTGAGGTCACATTCTTCCCAAATGCAGGCAGGAGCCAAGTCAGTAGCTGGCGGAATTACCCCCATGAATCATGCCCATTGTGATGCCTACCCAGGATGAGAACATGGAAAGGAATTAGGTATGGCAGAGCCTTATCAACTTCCCATTCGGAACCAGTCGTTCGCTTGGTGTGAGCAGCCGGACAGCTTTTCCCATCCTTGCTCATGTAGAGTGTCCGCGAATGTGGAATTCCTCCACTGCCATGTGTTGTTACTTAAGGGTGTGCTGCAGCCAAGTTACTGCGCAGTTTTCCATCCACGCCCGTCCTCCTGTCTGTGCACTTCCTTCCCTCCCATTTACCCAGAGATCTTTGTGGTAGGTCCTGGAGTTCAGGCAATATTAGGTTGCACCTCTTAAAACATGTCAGGCTTTGTGGTGAAAATTAAAGAATGGAAAAATGATGAAATGTAACATTTTGCTTAAGACCTTTTCACATTTAAGGAAAAGGGAGAGAAGATGAGACGGTTGGAAAACATTTGACAACTTTTATCATACTGGGTTTATTTTTCATGTACAGTCCCATTTTCTTCCATTCAAACTGCTCTCTGCAGAGTCCATGTTAAGTGGTATGTCTTGGGTGGCATCTTTGTTCTTAAGATCGACCAGTTGTCTTGACAGTGAAGTGAGGAAGACGTGAGAAACCAAATATTTTTACAGCACAATTTGGGGGATTTCATATGTCATTATTTCAACTCAACTTTCCATGTGAATCCATTCAAAAATCCCCCTCGACTCTGCTCTTTGTCTTGGGGTGAGAGATTCTTACATGATATGACAAATGAAGTGAATTCCATGGTGAACAAAGAAATGTGTTTGTCATTTTTGTCAAGGAGGATGAAAGAGGTGGACGTCGAGAGAGAAATGCTGTAATAGAAAACACTCCACACTGAAGGCATGCATTCTCACTCAAAAATAACCCTCTGGTGATCAGAATACGAAAAAGAGCCAGTGCAAGATAAATTACTTTTCTGCATGATAAACTATGCTATGTTGCTATCGAGCCTTACATGACTTAAGCTAAAGGTTTTAGCCCTGCAGGACTTCGTGATGGATGGTAAACAATCCTGAACCGTTGTGAAGCTTGTATGAATGAGGTAATAGCAGAGAGACAGGAACTGGACTGTGCCAGGAAGTCTCATGTCAGCATTTTCAACTGTCCATGAGAACAAAAGAAAAAAAAAAAAAAAACAAATCTTGCCGCGTGAATCTAGCAATCATCTATCTGCTTGTGTGGTTGTGCTTGTGTGTGTGTGTGTGTGTGTGTGTTTCCATCAACGCCAGACAGGACAGGACAGGGTGTGGGCAGGAGTCACCCTCCTCTCTGCCTGGGAAGGGCAGGCCGGGTGGGGCTGGCAAAGCTGTGAGGGCCCCCATACCTCATAAGGGCATGACACAAGCACTGACTGCATACATCCGGGGAGTGAAGTCTTTGTCATAACACAGCTCTCCGCAAAATAAAATAAACACGAGAAGGAGAAAGGAGAGGGTGGGGAGAGATAAGGACAGGGAGCGAGCCAGTGGGAGCAGGTGGGGTGGGGGGGGTGTAGGACACGGGAGTGCTGAAGAAAGGTGGCGCATGAAACAAAGCGACAAGCCCCCCCAAGTTGATTACTATTGAGTAAGCCCAGAGTCCATTAGCCCAAATAACATCCAGGTGCTGCTGTGGCTATGGTGGCTTTTTTCACTGGGGTGTAAACGACCTGCTCCTTTTCATGCTACAACACGGGAGGCCGGGAAACAGGCCAGACAAGCGCCATGTCTCCTTGGGCTATTCCTCTCTCCTTCTCCCCTCCATCACCTGAGTCCCATCAGGGATCCCGCTGCTCCTCCAGACATGTTCTGTTCATCTGCCGCCTTTGACATCACCTCGAAAAAATTGTTACTCTCTGATCTGCGTGTGCGTTGAATGTGGGTGTCTTCTCTCCCTGGGTGAGACCTCCCCCCATTAACCATTACAGTTCCCATCCCACAACTGAGCCGGGGGGCCCCGCACTAAACATGCTTTCTTTTTTGTGAGTCTAATGAGGAATCGGAGAAAGAATGTTTGGCAGGAAGAAAAAGGTGGAGGGATTTTTCAAAAAAGCCACAGAGGATTTATTTGACAGAGGGAGAAAGGAGAGAGAGGGAGAGTCAAGAGACATTTTAGACGCGGAGACAATTACGTGCACATGGAACCACATTACACCCATGTTACCTCTTATTACCTCCAGATAAGCAGCAGTACACTCTCAGTAATGACCACCATAGTATAAATTAGTTGCTGTAGCCAAGCATAGTCTCTCTGGCTATTAGGCCTGGACGTTCTCAGGGTCTGTGTTTCACAACTTCAGTGTTTGTCATTTCATACTCATTTGAGGCTGCTAGTCATTCAGGCCATAAAGTCCCCTTTATTCTATTTTCAGGGTTGTGAAGTTAACATAACTGGATTTCAGTAATCTGGTTACAAAACATAATAAGTGCAATTCCTTAGAGTCACTTATCACCAATATTAGCCAAGTATACATTTACAGGCCATGTGACTTGATGATATATGTACTAAGCCACACACTCACACATATCTAATAGCAGATGCACATGGCTCAGGACACCAAGGGGAGAGCGCAGCCTACGCAGGATGATGTATCTATAGTATATGTCGACATTCAGCTTTACATAATATAAATATATAAAACTGTACATTTAATACAGTGTTATGCCAGTACTTTGTAGTACTTTTGTTGTGTGGTAGCACAAAAGGTAAATTGTCAACTAAATTACATTACGTTATATATTGAAATTTGACATTTATGGTAGAAGTATTACAATAGCTACATACTGTATATCAGGCAGTTATCAAGCATTTGACAGACACAAATAACAAACCAACCCTACCAAAGAGATAATAATTATATAATTTCACACCTGTTAAAATATTCACTGTTCATTATGTTTCCGTGCTCATTTTTTCAGGTTTTAATTTATTACCTGTCTGTATGAATGTTAGTTGTTTTATATTTTATTAGAAAAGTTTTTTTATGTCAGTGGCAGCGAAATAAAACACTCAAATCAATTCTTTATGCATGTATGTTATTATCCATGACTGGTAAAGCATACAACAAAAAGAAAAGGATGGATAAATTATGAAGGCGTAAAAGTGACAGAGACAAACCAAATATATTATCCATTTTTATCATCATGTACTATGTAGTCTACTCTCAATCGCAGTAGAAAGGTCAGTCTTTTCATCTCATGGATCTCTTCAGCTAATTATTTGCTGTAGTTGGATTATTCTGTACTGTATACACATTATGTGCAGCATAGAATACATATTGTTGTAATAGGTTACACTGCTGTAACCTTAGGGATAAACACACTGCTCTTCCGCTATGACGAAAATGATGGCCTAATATTGACAAAACAATTTAATGTCCTCATCCATTTAGTAGCTGTTCTGCAGCTTTTAATTATTTCACATGATCTTCATCATGTGAAATATTTCTTTATAGAGGTGCTCAGTTGTCACCGTTTTTCTGAGCACTTAAATGATTTATAAATTGAGTTTCAAAGTAAACTGTTGCTCCTTGAAACAGTAGACAATATTATCTCAGCTGAAGGATAAGTTAGTAGCTGAACTTGATTGTATTGCATGATTATCATCAGTTTAGGTTGTAGCACAGAACCTTCATGAATTTGTACAATGTGACCATAAAGTAAAAGACAGACAAAGGACAGTAAATAAATGGCTACTGTATACTTTGTAGAAGGGATTGCATGTATACTCAGGTGACTGTACAAAGTATGGGTGACCTCAATCACTCCAGCCTTCACCATTGATGCTCTCATGTTTCCAGTATTCCTTTCTTGGGCATGTACATATCGTGCATGTCAACACAAGACGTTCAATCCTTGCAGGCTATGATCCTGCAAGCCTCCTCTCCCTCTTACCGCAATATTTGCACTGCTAGCTACTGCTTTGTGTCCCCTATTTACCCCCATTTCTCTCAAAGGCGCTTCACCTCTGGTTCGCCCTTTGTCGTAAAACAGTTTGTGAAGTTTGTAGTATGAGCTCTGTGTCATCCTGTGTCAACTTCCCATGAGCCTGTCTGTGAAACATTCACTCAGCGGGGATACAAGCAGTTACAGGAGGCTGCATTGGGGACCAACCAGGCAGAAAATCTGCTCATCCCTGTGGTGACCATTAGATGTGGTATGCTGACATGATACGGGACTGGGAGGTGGTTAGGTGATGAGACCTCGTCAGAAGACACAGCTCACAGTATTGAGGAGTTCAGCCCTAAAACACCATGACAAGGGAACAAAGCCAAAGCTGTGATCGTTAAGCTCCATAATGACTGGGTGCATGTCATCCATAGGGACTGATCTCATTTATGTTTGCAGGGTTTAGGCCTGTGATCATCATGCTCTCAACTGCACTCTACTGCACTCTATAGTAGTACTGAGTACAATATCAAGCATTGTTGAAGGAGTGTCTGGAATCTGTCCAGCTACAAAGATATGTGAAGAAGGGTGTATCTAGATTTGTGAGCACACAGAGTGAAATGTGCAAGCGTAGTGTAGGGTGGAGATCACACAGGTGAAAGTAAAGTACATGTGTGCATACCACATGTGTTTGTTCATATTTGTGTTTGTACATGCCACTGCTTTGGAGTTGTGAGTTTCTGTATGGTATTTATCTCCAACTGGAGGCCTCCAAGAGGAAAAGCTGTTTCAGCACTGAATAAATGTTATTTATGGCCACTTTGACAGATTCTCATACAGGAACTGTGCACACGGAAGCCAACTCCAAGTGCTTGGCATAAACATACCAAGAGGATAAATCCTAGTTCAAAAAGCTGCTTAACATTACAGTGAGAGGATTTGTGTTTTGTAGAGAATGAGAAAGATGGTTTGGAATATTTCAAGGAGCCCTGAATGTTCGCTTTAAACAGAAATTTGCAAATGAGCAGCTGAATGAGCAGCAAAGCAAAGAGCAGACATTAGGATGTCACAATGTAGAAAAAATACAGTTTGTACTGTAGTCAGCACAGAAATATTAGAGTTGCCAATCAACACCCCTGTAACTTTTAGGGTTTCACAGCAGCACCCATGCCTGCCTCCATGGCTGGAACCTAAACACTCCCATCACCAGTGCTTGCCATCCGAAGCAATTAAACATTAAGTTCACTGATTCAGTTAAGAATCAAGCATGTAGTCACAGGTCAGAAATGACTGAATATCAACTTTTGCCTAGACCAAGAGTCACAGCTGGCATAGCTAAATCACCCCAGGGATGGCTCATCAAATTAATAGTTTTCTAAGCATTGGTGTCATATTTTTATTGTTAAACTTCACACGCAACATTACTTGGTGGTTTTCGAGAAGGATCAGTTGCTTTCACAACGCAGGATTTCAACATAGATGCAAGTGCGTAGCAAGTTGGAAGTGCACATGTTTAGGCAAAAGTAACACCTACACAAGTAGATTTTTGCTTTATGGACATTTTTTCATTGAACTCAGCTTTGGTAAAGTTACTGTGTCTTTGTCCTAAAAGTGAAATCCTTCTGGCTCTTCTTGCCCATTCAGAGGCCTACTCAGATGCACTCTCGTCTATTGCAGTACTGTACACTTGTATTAACCCACTTTATTATACTTCATTATGTTTGATTTGCACAGTAAAACACACAGTTCCCATGGCAATGGTGAGTCTCTACAGTGAAAGCCTTATTTGTTTGCTGGATGGTTTCCTCACCCTAACTGGTTCACTGCCTTGGGTTGGACTGGTGGATTTGATGAGCGAACAGCAAATGTTCACTGCGTTTTGGAAATGGTCCATTTCTGACCCAATTCTCTGCTTTACAGCGTAAGCTAAAATGCCATTTTAAAAAATGCTTTAGCTGGTGTGGCAGGGTCATTGGAGACATACTGAAAAAAAGAAGTGTGTGACATTTTTGCGTTAGATGAGTGCATTCCATTTACTTTCCAAAATGCAAAAATTCCCCAGCCTTGAGCACATGGCAGTGATAGGTACTGTAGTATATTGATGCATGCTCCAAGTACCACATTACCCATAATTAAAGCCATCTGTGCTATCATGCACTGTATTTTTGAAAGAAAATATAAGACAATAAGGTATCAGATCTGAGAGCCTGCATTCCATACTTGGCCATTAAAAATTAAAAATCCAACACAGGTGACCAACAGATTCCCCATGGGAATTTTCTTTCCATTACAGTGAAAGATAATGCATCATCCTGTTTAACTGCTCTGAAGGAATACAACATCATTAGCCGGAGGTTCTCAACCAAACAACAGACCATTTTTACAGTGCGACTGGCTGAATAAATCAGCTCTCTTGGAGTTCTCAAACTAAGTAGGTTTTACTTAGCCTCTTTGATCTCTGCAGAGCACCTGCATCTGATGTCTCAGGGAAAATCCTTAAAAAGTCACAGGCATGTTTATGTGGCTGCCACAGAGACCTGCTTTCTCATCACTTTATTATCAAGTCTTTTAACTCCGTATGTAACAAACCAGACTGAAGCTCCTGAGCGGTACCAAAGCATGAGCATGGGGAAATACCTAAAGACATAATAATCATTAAATGATTAAACCAGGAAAGCGGGCCTTGAGTCATTTCATGTGTATTCAGTGTAAGTGCTGCAACCCTCAGGAGGCACCTGTGTTACATCAGGATACCATTAGAGTCTGAAAAGATCACATCCAAGATCCAGCTAACATCCTGTTGCTCCTGACTCTGTGTGTGTGTGTGTGTGTGTGTGTGTGTGTGTGTGTGTGTGTGTGTGTGTGTGTGTGTGTGTGTCACAGTCCATGAGTACTGTATATGTGTGGAGGAGTTTGGGGGTTGGGGAGGGTGGGTATTAGGCTAAGTTGTTTTGTTTTAATCAGTTTCGCCTGTAATCACACTACTCAGAGTTGGCAGGCGATGAGACTGGAAGACTGGAGATGGGCTGATGTGGGTAAAATGACTTCCTGTCTCTCGCTCTCCCTCTCTCCTTCTCTCTCTCTCTCCTTCTCGTTCTCCGTGGGTTGAGTCATAGCTGGGGAGCGGCCGTGCATGTGAGTGTGAAGACGAGGGGAAGTGAGCTCACTGGTGGACCAAACTGGCACTCTTGGGGCCAAATCATTGCCCGCTAATTAACCACAGAGTGGTCTCTTCCCAACAGCACCCAGCAGGGAGTCTGCTCACTACCACTACCACTGAGCTAAAAGAGTCACTGGTCTATATGCAACTTTTCAGTGCTTCATTGCATTCACTGTGTGAGCACTTTACTCTGTATAAGTGTTGTTCCTCTCAGTAATCTAAAATGCACCAGGCATCTCTGTTCAACACTTTGAGTGACATCAATTGTTTTGTTTGAGCGTCGACCTTGATAATCTGGCTGTGGTCCTGGAACCGTGTTGCCCATGTTGCCATGACAGTGTGTACCTTGTGTTGTATAATGTGTTCCAGATGGATAGGTAAAGCCAAACATACTACATTACACCAGCGTCTGGTAAAATAATCTCCTACCACCTTCAAAATGCTTTCCTTGGATGCAGAAGGGAAGTGATGATCACAATTTACAACAATCTGCTTTGATTTCTGGAAATCTAGACCACCACCTTGTCTTGGCTGGCTGTGACTTATAAACTGGCAAGATGGGAGTCTGTGGCTTGAAGCTAATAGGCTGAACAACAGCCAAGCCCACCCACACCTGACAATCCAGGATAATATCCAGAAAAAAGGCAAGCATTAAATGAACAGGGATTTACTTTTTTGATTTTTACTCTCTCTTGAAAATGTTAGGATAACTATTTAACAACTCACCATAGAGTCTGAGGGATATTTTTGCTCTAATAGTAGTAAACAGAATATGACAGTCTGGCTCACGAGGGAAGCAAAAAGCTGATTGACAGAGAGTTTACAGGAGAATAAATCCAACAAAGGCGGAGGGATGATTAACGTGATCAAGTAAATATAAACTATCATCTTTTTGCATAATTCTTCTGGGGTGGAACAAGACCTTGAATAAACTCTCTTTCGAATGGATTCTGTTTATCAGTATTACAGCAGTGCAGATACTGCAAGGGCATATGTTTCATTTCAGCATTGGAATGGACACATATTGGGTGGGGGTGGGGTGGGGGGGGGTCTGGCTGTCCATCAACAGAAAGTTGTGTTAAACACTTAATTTCCTGCATTCTGTACCAATGTCTGCCTTTGCTGCTTCAATTTATTGTGGAAATGTCTATTTATGAGTCAACAAATATGTATGGATGTATGTACATGATTTAGTCTTATCTTCTATTTTGTGTCTTTTGTTTGGTAAGTAAACTCTTTAAATGTTCATGTGGAACCTATTTACATCAGTGAAAAAATAATTCATTTGAATTCATGTATAAACCTTTGAACCTTATTAGCTGCTGAGTCAGCAAGTTTCCTGCTCATGTTCAAAACGTTCTGCACATTCAAAATCTCTCTCCCATATATGTGTTCTCTGACATTTTGAGAATAAAGTCGATTTTGAGAAACAAGTTGTGTTAATAACAAGTATAAAGTCATAATATACCTGCCTTATACTCTGTTGTGCATTATCGTTCTCATTTCAGCGTGTCCAATAATTAGGCTTTCAGAAAAAGTGACAAAATGTAGTTATTTGACACAAAAGGTACCCTTCAGCGCTAGCTAGTTACCTTTGTGTTAAACGTGTTGACAGCCCCCCAAGGCCCCTACCCTTACCATAACCATCACAATTGTTTATGCCTAAACCTAAGTCAGTGACTTGATGCATGTCGACCAGCTAGCCCTACAGGTGTGCACATCAGTCTCACGGCAGATGTGCTAGCAGAAAGGGTTAGCCTCCTTTGCGTTTCTGCGTCATAGAAAACTGCGGCATTTTTGTACAAATGCTTCATTACACTTTGTCACGCTGTCTGAAAGCGTCTGTAATGACGCACTGAGATGAGAATGTGTTGGCATTAGCCTACCTTATTGCTCTGCTGCTATGGTAGTATCTCTTTCAGACCATCTAACAGACACAGAACCCCGTTTGGGCCTGTACTTGATGAGGCATGTGACAAAGACGCTTATGTTCCGGCATCAATCTGACCACAAATCCACACAAATGTTAACTTCACCACCTCTGATAAAGTTCAGTTCACAGCCGCTTCAGTAGGAAGCATCCTGACAGTCCCAAACAGAACAATGGTGTTTCTAAGCGAGGATGACATTCTATGCCAGTGGTTGGCAATAGGTGGCCCACGGGCCACAATTGACCCAATATCTGGCTCACGGCCAGATTGCTTTGATAGCAGAAGAACAAAAAAAATAATAAATTGATAGCGGCTGATGCTAAAGTAAATCTCGGTCATAACAACAACAGTTATACACATAATCACTTCCTCTTAAGTGATTGTGCCTCCAAAATAAAAGCGTGAGTTTTTTTGCAGCAGCTTATTGAGAGCTTTTACTTTGAAAAGTTCTGAAGGACATTCAAAAAAGTCTACTTGACACACCTCTGTAAAAGCTGTCAGTAAACGTGTGATTGGATTCCCCTGAATTTCCTCAGGGAAATGAAAATTAGTGTCTATAGGTTTATGAATGCGGATCAAACGCCGGGACGCACACACACTGCAGCATGTTTTATTGCGAGCATGTGGAAAAACTTGGATTTACTGATCAATCTTACAACTCCTCCAACGGATGTCCCGCACTCTACCCAATGAGCTAAACGTGTATGAGTATCCGAGGGTTTGAAACAATTTGACTGAAAATAATGTTCTGGCCTGCCATGTAACGGCTTAAAAAAATTCTGGCCCGATGTCAGATGTATTTGCCGACCACTGTTCAATGCATATCAGGAAATAAGCTTGATGCCCATCTTGTCCTGATTCTGGTGGGCCACGACGGAGGCAGACACTAACTCCTTCATCGTGGCTTGTTCTACTTCCACCCAGCTCTGGTTTCCTTTGTACCTTGTCAGTACCTCTTCATCTCTGGTTGCATATAGCTGTGGATTTTGTCACTGCACTTCTTACCATCATTGACTTCTCTGCTCATTCTCTGGCTCTGCATAAACGTCCCTCAACTAAGCAAACCGCTGACGTCCTAGTGGAACATGTCTTCCGCCTACATCGTCTGCCCATGGATATTGTGTCCATCAGAGGTCCACAATTCACGAAGTCACTGTTTTTAAAATCTCACAATAACTTTGTCTTAGATACAGATCATTTAAACATGTATTTTGTAACAGGGAATATTTGCTATGCCCTTAAGCATGAGCTTCTTCAACTAGTGTCGCTCATTTCTCTTTTACTTGTTTTGAAAATTGAGTATCCCTCCAAATTGCAAGGAATGTCAGAGTTTGGAGTAATAAATCACAACTCAGCAGCAAAATACAAATCCTCTCCTTAAGAACGTGGACATGGATCTCTGTTTAGTCAGATGAATGTCAGATCTGTGGGTCTCTCATAGCTGATAGTTTCTTTTTCATTTTGGACCACGCATGCGGTAACTTGATGCAGACAGTGTCATAGGAGATTTATAAGACTGACATATTAATATTGATGCACTTTTTAATGAAGACAAATTAAATAGACATGAAATATGTAATAATGTCTCTGTAATCCATTTGGAGCTCCCTCTGTGCACTTTAAAATAGAATCAGTGAGTAACTATCTGTTACAACACAGCCTAAGAAATACCCAATATTGAGAGCTGTATGTCAACCAATGACGGGAAGCACATTAAAGCTTTGCATCATGGGATGTGTCATCAGTTGAGCAGTTGGCATGGTACTATGTTGATGTAATATGGCAGTCATTATCTTCCACTGTCACTGCCAAAGGAGGAATACCCTCTCAAATGTCAAGTCAGATCAGCTCTGTGGAAAACCGCACTGACTACAAGAGCCAATTTGTCACATTTGCAGCATGTGGCATCACACCAGTTCCAGTAACATTCATTACTGCCCTGATTGGCCCTCATTAGGACAGCAATAAAATGAATTGACTCCATAAAATCCCACTAATCACAGAGATATAGCATGTTCTTTGCATTGTCAAATTCAATTGTTGGTCAGAGCATTAATTCAATTTTTGGCCAGTGCTGCAAATGACTACCGCTTTCTGAATAAACATGCAAAGACACTTTAATTGCCAAGAAAAATAAATGTACAAGAATTTGTCTTGGCACTATTAATACAGAAGCAGATGGACAATATAGAGAGTTTACTGTAACATAAAGTCCTGACAGATATATGATAGAACAAGGACTGCAAGGCCTCCAATACTGTGTGCAGGGATATGGTAGACATACTATAGACACTACTGGCAATATACAGTATATATATGCAATGCTTAAAAAAATAATATTTTTCAGAATAAACTGTCTATAGATTGTTATGAATTTGTACATTCCCTTGAATGCAGATGGCATGACTTCCTTCTATGTGTGCAGCTTTCAAAAAACCCTGCAATTCAAAACATTCTGTACATTTTTTGTAAACATAAATATTTGCAGTGTTTTGTTTTTCTCAAGTGTAAAGACTATGTGTGTTTGTGTGTGTGTGTGTGTGTGTGTGTGTGTGCAGGCGTATGTGCATGCATGTGGATGTGTGCACACGTTGGCTTGCGTGTGTGTGTCTCCTAGTGTGGTGTGGTGATGATTATGCTGTGCCCGTTGAGCAATGCTATTATTGCATAGGCATGTGAGAATGTAGCCAGTCCTCTATATCCAGAGGGCAGGGATGGGATGGCTCTTGAAGCATCCGGAACATACCTTTCTGTTGTGATTGGGCTGAGATTAAACTACCGAAGCTACAAACACAAATGTGGACCACATATGAATTAATGCAAACTACAACCATATGAGGCTGATGGCAGACAAATGAAAGAAAGAGAAAATAGACAATGACTGCAAGGTCTATTGTAATTAGAAGCAGTGGGCTTGCTGGAAATACCCTACTGAATTGATGAGATTGATTTTGTCTCCATCTGCACACACAAACACACACACACATCTACAAGTACATGTACAGAGTTCTCGAGGATTTACTTTTCCTGGCATGACTAACACACTAATACTTTTATACACTGAAGTGAAAAAAAACTTGTAGTCAGGCTCTTTTGCCAATAGCTGTTGCAATACTTCTCTCATGCAGAGTGAAAATTTGGGGTTGGGAATATGAATTGCAGTGTTACAGATATACACTAAGTAGGCACGCCAGACAGTTCTGTGCAAAACCATCTCTGCAAATCTGGTCCTATTTATCTCAATGAATAGCTTTAAGTGTTAATATATGTTCTAAGTATAACACAGTTTAAAAATAAGAGGCCAAACTGCTTGGATTAATTGAAAGAACAATTCAGTTATATCACTCTGTCAAAACTTGGTCAGTTTATTGCAGTTACATCAAATATACTGTAATCAATTTCATAACATACATAGCTAAATCATCTCAATTGCAGAAAATATCTGTTACTGAGATAAGGAAAAGTAGGAAACGAGAATAGGAATCTGGAGCAGGGGTTGTAAGGAAAGCATGATTCTGAGGGAGAGCCCAGCCTTGATTTGCCTTCAGGAAGTATTAAACCATGCCTTTTTTGTAAAGGACACACTCTTCTTGCTCAGGTTTGTACATACAGCTTAGCTTTCACTCTGCTTTCAATATTGTTCCACAGCAGCTGGCAAGCTACAACACACACCTGGGTAAACAGACTATGCTCAAGCTCTTGTCCTGTTCACTCTCTGTCTCTCTTTGTAACCAATGAAGATCATTGGCTGTTGCAGAGGCCTTCATTGGTCTTTATTCTGCTCACTGTCAGACACACAGGGCTTGACTCTAACCACAGATCAATCTCACTTCACCAGCACTATCCATTTAGTCACCAGGGGCACGCCACATCGAAAGGCCCACCCAAAATCCCTCCAAATCCTCCCCATGCAGAGCAAGCAGGTCTCACAGCAGTGTGCATTACCTCAGGAGGCTGACATAGCCCAGCTCCTGCGCTCTGGACTGGAGGGCTCGTTTACAACCAAAACTTTGATTGTATCAGCTCTGGTGATGTCAGCCTGCTTTGCTGCTAACAGCTTTCTGCCACTCACTCCCAATTCTTCCTCTCAGTCCGTATGTCAATCCTGCCAGCAGATTAATCCTTGGCTCCCCCCCACACACTCATCACTTACCCAAAAACAGGCACAAACTCATACTGCCAAGAGCGGGATATAGGCTATTAATGTCACACCTGACTGAAATTTACATTGTGTAAGCTGCTCTCTCCCACTCCAACAGTACTATTTGGTTCAGCAATTTATTTCACAGTATTGAAAAAAGCTGCTCCTGAGCTGACCTTCCCTCAATTGCAGCATGGGCCTCCAGATGCTGGTGACTTAACCCCCGCCTGTAAAACAAGAGTAAGAAAAACACCCTGGTTATGATGACTATATTGGTGGCCTCGTTCTCCCAGGGAGCAGAGGCTTGGCTGAGGCTATGTGCGACTACAGAGGGCCAGCGGGTATTAGTGGTTACTGTAAAGTCTTTTTGGGAGTCACTTAGTTTGGTATCAGACCAGCACGGATCCATTGACCCTTCCCCCTCTATCTTGCCCTTTGCAGCCCCCCCTGCTGTTCACCCTCAGTGCGGGGAACTCCATGTTAGGGGTTTGTAGATCTCACCGTTATGTATTTATGAGCGTTTAAATGCCACGGCATACTGGCAATGACTTTAATGGAGGTGAGACACTCCCATGTCGCACTACTCCCCTCAGTAAAGTTTTACAGCGTCCCACCACACTCTCCAGAGAGGCCAGGGGAAAGTGACGCCATAGCCTAGAAAAATACTCTGTACTCATGCCTGGGTTGACACTTGGGGTTGCGAGGTGTCTTGAAACTGCAAAAGTGTGGTTTTTGATATTGCTTTTCTTTCAAATAACTCCAAATGTCACTGTGTCAAAACAATGGATTGCGCCACATTCACAATTATCACAAACGTAATGTCCCTCATGTAAGTCGCCTTCTTGACTTGTGCTAATCAACCCACAAGCAAGTTGTATCTGTCAGGCTTCACCACCACTGCGGCTAATGGATCCGTACTTTATCACATTGATTCTCCCTGTAAAGCCTGCCCCCTTGTCAACCCACCCACCTTCCCCCCTCCACTCATATGGCCTTGATGAGATCCAGACTCTGTGTGGAAGCATATTAAAGTGGCCCAACAGTGTCAGCGGGAGAGCTAAATGGAAGGTAGTGAAATCTTTTGAACCTCTGTTACATTATAACAGTTCTAAACACATCCAGCTGGGTCCAAAGTTCAGGGAAGACATAAAAGCACCATCGCATGTTACCTTGGAGGATGATAATAGCCGAGCACCACTAAAACTACTAAGACAGTCCACAATCAAAGGGTCCAGAGGACTCCCTGCACTTCTTACTGGCTGCTAATGGCCTGTGTGTGTCAGAGACAACCTATCTGACAGTCGTTATATCTCCTATAACATACACTCCATGCGTTGTAACGACAGGGGACTTTTTTGTGTTAGTGATTAAACTTCATTAACTTTGGGTTAATTAAAATATAAAAGACTTAGGAGAGCAGTAATTACCCTGCACCGGCCTGGTAGGTCACCCTTTAAGCAAGTTACAGCACACTGATCTTGATGGGAGGCTACTCATATCGTGACTTCATGGCTGCCAGACGTCTTTGCAGACTTGTTTTACAGGAGTTAGTCTGCTGACTTTGACAATATTGCTGATTCTGTCTATATTATAGAGGAGATGAACTGGACAGGCATAGCAGAGTGAGGCCAGACAGTATACAGCATGTGTGTGTGTTCCATGAGCTATGTGTCGGCTGTGGGCTCCGATGTGGCGTTTCAACCACACACGATAAATATGAGCTTGTGGTGAGGCCGTGGTGCCCCAGGAATGCTCACATGTGGTGGAGCGGCTCTCACCACCATTGACAAGAGAGTTAGATGGCTTTTGGTCATCAAGATTCCTGGAGGGGAGAGCAACATAGGAGGCCATTTGACTTCAAGACATGAGGCCGTGGTTGCCAGTTTCCTTTCTGGCTAAAGTCTCTTACTAAAGCGTGTTATTTGTTTACTTCGAAGTCTGTCGAAGCAACCAATCTATTGTTTACTGGCTGGCTGATCTCGGTCAGGGCCAAAAATGCACTTAATCACCAGTTACCGGCATCTGAAACAAACATGGAATGACATAGCAGACAGCAATATTTCCCAGATCAAGTGTAACTCTGCGAATGTCTTTCTGTATTTATTTATACAACTCAGAAATGCTCTCACAGCCTCCACGAGCCTGAAGTTAAGTCCGGCATAGCTAGCTAGAACTGAAATGTAGGATTTGGCCAAAAAAAATCAACATGTAAGAAGTTAAGGAATCTGTGCAAGATGCCAAACAAAATATGAGCCATGATAAGATCAGTCTTAGCTGTAAGGGCATTCATCAACGAGACGTTTAAACCCAGAACCAGCTAGACCCATCACACTAAAAGATACAGAATGCTCACCAGATATCTGCAAAAACTCCTCCAGTTGTTTGCAGTCTTCTTGTACTTTGATATAACTGGACAGGACATGACCTGTCTCACCCAAGCCATAACATACTTTGACATGTCCAAACTTATCTACTCCATCAAACGGGCCATGTCAGACAAAACTAACAATATCTACGATGTGTAAATTGATGAACAGCAGAAATAGTTTTATAGCAGCCTCCCTACCAGAAATAAAAACATTCATCCTGATTGATGTTGCAGTGATTGGGCAGTCTGTTATTTTAATATCAATGATCTGGAGAGATAGGGCCAAAGTAATTTGTTACTCTACCAACTGTGCCAAAATATTTATATGGATCTATTATTCATACTGTAATCGGACATTCAAAATAATGCTTGCTCCTTAAAAAGCTTTTTGAAACAGAGCTCATTAAACACTGGCATAAATAATACACCCACTGGAATTTGAAAATTGTTTCACAAGCAACAACAAGAAAACAATTACCAGTGTGATTTAATTGGGTCAATTATCCTGTGGTCAAGTTACTAAATCTCTTTTCTACCAAACATCAATAGTTTTGGGAAGAAGTCAGTGTAAATCATGGGCCCATGAATTGCCCTCTCCTTTCACACATCCGTCAGCGGAGACCAATCTGTTGTCTCCCATAACTTCATGGCTGACAAGGGTCATTTGCCTGAGGCCCCAACGGAGACTATATCCCCTCTCTGGACAGATGCAGTGGCATGAAGGGGGCCCGGATGCCCCCCTCTCCTCCAACTGACCTCTTCCTCTCTTCCAGAGTCTGAGAAAGGGTCCCAAGGTTGAGAAGGTCCTGGGGACTGGACACATTGCGGCATTAATTACACACTCAGTTACCATTGAGCCTAATGTTTGGCCTCCACCCCTGGGGTTAACTCCTTCCTGACAAGCAGGGAAAGTAATGGGGCCTCTGTGGCTCGTTTGCCAGCAGTCAGCCAAGACAGTTCCTCTATGTCCGCGGCCCCGTTCTTATTGACTGACAGCACCTGAATGCTTCGGGCCCACGTCGCGTTGCACAGGGATCACACACAGGGAGGAGGACACAGAGATAATGGGAGGTGTGAGGTGCTGGGTGACAGGGGGGACGCTTCATCCTATCAAAGCCTTTTTTTTTGCTGATTGTCTTGTGCAAACAAAGAGGATTTTCTGGAACGTTATCTATCAGAGCTGACATCCTCATCACGCCCATGACTGTGATTGACTGAAGGGACAGAGAAAGAAGAAAGAGAGCGTGCTTCGACAGGATATCCCCCCTGGTTAACAGCAATGTAAACACAGTAGAAAGAGAGAAGGAAGTCTACCTCTGTCATAGACTCGAGGTGAGACGTTTGCAGATGTCCTTCGATGTATAAAAGATTAGTTCCTGAGCTTTGGCAGGGTTGGCCTTCTACTCTAAAACGCTGCTGGCTACAACTGTAATCACAAGTGTCTCTGCCTATTGCTGAAGTAATCCGATTTCTGTTGACAGGGGCTGTATTCGGTAATCTGATAGGAGAGTACTTACAATATCAAGGCTAGTGTTTCGTTTGATTAATTCATAGCCTACAGGGTCTGTGAGATAGAAGGAGAGCACAGCATGAGATCACGACCCTGGAATTCTAAACAATAACCATCTGTGGTGAACCGTGTTGAGGTCGATCCGACTCTCGCTTTTCCTCTCTTACTTCCTTTTTCTCTTCCTCCTCTTCTTTTCCCTCGTTCTCTCTTGCAAGATAACACGTTAAAACAAACCCACACATAGAACACACACATGCACCTGCAACAGCTGTTTTTGCATGAACAACCAACCAGCTGAGTACCAAAAATATGTCACGACATGCACTCTGTTGCATGCACTTCTGGGCCTGAGGCACACATCACCATAACACCTGAGCTAAAACAGATCCTCTGTGAAACTCCTATGTACACGGCCCTCTGCTTGAATCGTCTTACAAGCAAGGTTGAGGACAAACGCAAGTCATTCATGATTCACTTTCCCTTGTAGATTATCATGTAATTTAACAGTTACTTAAATATAATCAGCTTGGCAGCAGTGCTTTGCCCTACAAGCTGTTAGTGTTAACAGCAAAGAAAAATAATCCTAGTTCCATGTTTGATATAATGAATTAGTCCACTGCACTGTGCTGGAAAAAGAATGCTTCTATGTTCAACATACTTGAATCTGACATTTTAAAAGAGGAATGGTCTGAATTAAAAGTTTGAAGATTTTTTTTCTTTACTCCACAAAAAAGAAAACAACATCTCTGTAAATGTCAGAGCTCTTCCAGCATCTCCTTCGTTGTTGAGAAAAAGTGACGTGGTTTATTCTCTTTCAGCTGGTTGCCACAGGGCCGAGAGTGATAGATGAAGTGTTACTTTGTAGACTATTTTTAACTTTTCCAAACCAATGTTCAGACATCCCATCTGGACAGGGTTAGGGACAAGGCAGTGCAAGTTCTTTGCCATTAGTTACAGTAACAGAAACCGTGAGCTCTCCTCAGAGGTCAGAAAACAAACATTATACTTGTTTATGTGCCATGGCATGACAAGTACAGCCTGGTTAACAATTTGCAAGAGGTGATGCATGACTGTTTAATAAGCTTGGATGGAGTTGTGTTAAATGTAGAAGATGGCTTAAAAAGCGTTAAACTGCCTTTTCTGTTTAAGTATAGTTGAGCTTCCTCAAGGCTAGATTGTCTGTTAGATTATTAGTGAGACAAATACCTTATCTGTTTTTATGTTCTGGAAATCAGCATATTCTCTGCAACAGGTCAATACATTTAACACTTGCAGCCAGAGATGCTCACAATTCTTTGAGCTAGAGGCCAAGTCAAATCTCAAGCACTCGTGGTTATAATGATGTTGTAGGCTATCACCTGATGAGTTCAATCTAGGCTGCTTATAACACTGCATAGCTATAAGGGATTCTGTTTTTCACTGACAGAGCACAACCATGTTATGTGCAATGCAATTAATGACAGCTTATTAACTACTGTAAATCAACACCCTGCAGACTTTCAAACCTAGTGTAAGGTTAACTAAATAAAACTGTAAGGTTACATGATCAACAGTAAACCAGTAACCTGTTTTTCACTTCCAGAGCACAACCGTGTAGCCTAATGGAAAATGCCTCTACAACTAATGACAGCTTATAAACTACTGTACTGTACTGTACTAAATAAAACTGTAACGTTACATGATCAGCAATAAAACTGTAACCTGTTTGCAGCCAACGTTATTAATATCGTGATAGCATTCACATAACGTAATAATTACGTTAATCAACCACCACAAGTTTGGCAAGTAAATTTAACACTCATTTCATATCAAACAATAGCCAAACCTCCACTAGGTCGTAGCTAAAGCAAAAAGCAAGAAGCAAGCTAACCTTAGATGACCAATGCTGAGTTAAACATGTTTACGAACCTCAGGTTACTAACCTATTTTGCGTTCAGCGCTTCTTTGTTTCGGTCTTGTTGTATGAAGTTGTAATGCCAAAGTTTATGATGATTCGTTCAGCAGCTGCCGGTGTTTGTTTTCCTCGCTCACGTGTGGCCGCGAGCAGCAGATAGGCTATTTAGGTTTCGTACGCAAGTAGGTAAGGCAGGGAGGGGATTAGCTCATCAGACGTTATTGTTCACGAGTCCCGCACCTCGAGCCCAAGTGAAGTCAGAAGTTTTTTGAGGACGAGTCTCAAATCCAGTCTGAAGTCAATGTGTGTGGACTTAAGTCAGACTCGAGCCCAAGTCTCAAACTCCAGTCACCATCTCTTCTTGCAGCAGATGCTACTACTGCAAAGGAGTCAATGGTTTAATAACAAGTCTGTTAGAATAACTTCTAATCCAGCCTCCTTTCTAAGGCACTGCGTCCTCTGTCACAAATTTAATTAATTCCTCATGCAACTGACCCAAAAGTCACTGAAAGATGTATCATCAGAAAGGTGTAGACTGTAAGACTTTTAAAATGAATAGGAATTGCAGATAGATACTGGGGGGGAAACATCTTATTAAACCAGTTAAACTGAGAATGGCATACTACAGAAGTAGAAGGATTGGGGTCAAAGTCACTATTTACACCATTAGGGACAAGGGTATTCACAGGATAACTACAGCACGTTTCTCTGTTTAGCAACAACACATTTAGTGATTACCCCATATGTTGGCAAAATAATTCCCTTTGCTTATGTTGTAGATGGAAAACATAGATTGGTCAATGACGTGTATTACAGGATAGGTGACATTTGTTACACTGGATGGAGCTGTGGTGTACTGCTATGCATTTCTTGAGGTTGCCTAAATAGTATTTGCCACATGGGTATGCAGTAATGCAAATAATATGTTGAGTAGTGCATGGAATAACTGCTTTGGTAGCAGGTATGGCCTGAATGGCTGTGATTTAGGTGAGGTTTTTAAAAGTTATATCAGATTGTAGGGAATCATTCCAATCTGTGACGGTTGAGCTGGATTTTAATTATTTGCAAAGTCAGGTCTACGTGGAACAGGAAGTCCCTTTTTCTGTCAATACAAAAAATACACACAGAATGATTTTAGAATGTGCCACTGTGTGTGAAAAGGCATTTTTTACATAGTGATAATGATTGGTTATAATTAATGAACTTTTGGACTTGGGACCCTTTTCTTTAAATATGCTTGAGTAAGTCCAAGTCCCATAGTTTTTTCTTGAATTTGGCTCACATAAGCACACCCCCAGTGAAATCAGCATCAAACAGTAAAAATGTGTCTTAAGAAGTTAGAATAAACCAGGGACAGACTCTGCAAGCCTAATCCATGTATCAAGAACATATTCTTTTCATCTTATAAAAGTAACATCTTTGTTGTGCAGAGGGTGAATGAAAAGATTGTAAATTTTGGTTGTTAAGAATCTTTTTCTCTCCCAGCATCCTCCCAAAGATATTTCTAAAATTACATGACCTACAACTGGCCTGCAAAGGCTTTGCTTTGACCTTTGTCTGAACAGGATGAATGACCTGTGAAGGATGGCCTTTCCCAAGAAGGACTGTCTAGCTATCAGCCTGGAATCTAATGATGTTTATGCTTTACGGGGTGTGTCAGGATGAGAGTGTTCGGCTGTGATTCTTTGAAAGAAAGGGAGGTGTACCCTGCCTCACGACTAGAGTTGAAGTTCAAGTGTAGATACGTTGCAGAACAATGCAGCAGCAACACCGTCTCTAATGAAAAATGTCCTCCTGTCTGCAGCTGGCCCCACAGAGCTGCTCTAATACACTAGATTTCCATTCTCTATTTTTTTCCCAGACTTACCACAAGGTCCACAAAAAAACTATATTGCACATAATGCATTTTATCAGCGGAGAACTCTCACTTCATACAACTATTTTTGACTTTATAGTGAGAAAGGGTGTTCCCTTGATTATGGTTATACAGCGAACAATAACTGGAGTTAAGTTTCCCTCTGTGCCCTGTGAGCCTCAAATAGCGTGTCCACCGCAGAGAGAGCCTTAGGTTTTCAATTACACTCTCAAAGTGGTCCCCAATCGCTCCCCGTCACAGGTGGTGGGATGTATGTGGAGGGGCAGAACCTGGTGTTCCATTTAAGAAATATGTGGGGAAACTCACTTTGAGCCCTATTTGTTTGGAATGTTTTATGGTTACAGATGTAACTCCTACTGCCCCAACTTCACTCCGAACTAACAATGTCTCTGCTCTGCTTCTAACCACTAATTACAGCAGCTAAGCCTGTCACCAGAAGTGGGACTAATTACCACATAGCACAACCAAAGAACACAGTTGGCTGTCAAACTGCACTTCACACATTATATTGTAAGTAGAATACAGAAAAGACTGGGCTGATTTTCAAGATGTTTAAAAGCTAAAAGTTCTTATTTTGAAGGTTTAAACAGCTAACAAATAGTTTTTCAATTATCTGACCTAAACTGGAGCTTAAACACTATCCATGTCAGCTTCTGTCAGCTTGCGGTTGGCATTTGCACGGGTATTACTTTAGGGGGGTCTTGGGGTACAGTCCCACCCGCCCCTTCTCTGTCTCCACACTCATCTGTATTACATGTGTTATTGGGGGGGCAGCAAGCCACCAAAGTAGAACACAAACTTTCATCTCAAGAGCTTTATGTTCAAGAGAACAAGAGAAAACAAGAGACAAAGAGTGAGAGCATTGTGTCTGGACTCCCAAACCAGAGAACCACGGTGCTCCACCAGAGCACTGTGAAGGGGAAGCCCACACAGCAGGAACAACAGTAAAGTACAGCGTGATGGGAAAACATCCACGGGTTGATTTTCATCAGTTCTAACAGAAACCCCCAAAAAAAGAAAAACACTGAGATGCGTATCATGCTTAAATCTGTCCGACTTCCTTTGCGATATGTCATGTGTAAAGCTATATCCTGTGGTTTTGCCTGGTGGTCAGGCAGGGTGTCTGCAGGGGCACTCAAGACACTCACCAGATCTTGGAAGCAAACAGAAAGCTTTATCTTGGACAACCAAAGGTCAACGGACAGAGAAGGCTGAAAGTTCATTTCCACCCTGTAGCTCAAAGCCTTGATCTACTTTTAAGAACATGAGGGAATGTGTGAAGACTTATGTTTGTGCCAAGGAGGATCATACACTCAGCAATGACCATCTACTGTGTGCATAAACAAGATCTACAGGTCAACAGACAATAATGAGGCTGTGAGTTTTAGCTAAATTCTCTTATATCATCTTGACTTAAAGGAATAGTTTTCCACCCATCCATCCATCGTCAACCGCTTATCCTGCACACAGGGTCGCGGGGAGGAATAGTTTTCTCTACACTAAAACATTTATCTATCATTCCTTTAAAGGAAAAGTTTGACATTTTGAGAAATATCAATGTGGCTTCCTTGTTAAAAGTTAGATGAAAAGATTGATACCGTATCAATGAGCAGCAGCAGATGGTTTGTTTAGATTAGCCCAAAAACTGGAAAGAGGGTGAAACACATAGCTTAACTCTGTCCTAATGTAAAAAAATCCACCTACCAGCACTTATAAAGCTCATTAATGAACACTGCTTTTCTTTTCAGATTCAGATTCAGATTCATTCTTTATTGTCCCCGTGGAGGAAATTTGTCTTCACAGTCTGTACAAGAGCCCCTAGTGCACACATATATCAACATATATGGACAATATACACATAACATATGGACAATAAACACATATCTACACGTTACACAAAAGTGACATTATTAGTGTGTGAGTTTAATGCTCTTATAGCGCAGGGTACAAAACTTTTTCCGAAGCGTGCCTTTTTGTAGAGCAGCTGTCTGTATCTACGGCCAGATGGGAGAAGGGTGAAGCATGAGTTGAGAGGGTGGCTGGGATTTTGTACTATGGTAGTTGCTCTTCGAGCAGTGGAAGTATTAATGAGGGCTGGCAGTTTTTTTTTAAATTTTTATTATTTGTACGCCTACGCAGTACGTTCACTTCGCTTTATGCACACATTAAACAGACAAGATATAACATATCAGTTATTGAACTTTAGAGGTGCTGGTAGATGGATTTTGTAATCTTTGGACAGGGCTGTTTGCTAGCTGTTTCCCCCTGTTTCCAGTCTTTATGCTAAGCTGAGCGAATCAGCTGCTGGTACTGGCTTCCTATTTAGTGTACAGACATGACAGTGGTATCGGTGTTCTCATCTAACTCCCGAAAAGAAAGCAAATAAATTTATTTAACAAAATGTTCAATTATTCCTGAAAATAATTTATTTCAGTGCACAAGTTGTGACTCAGTGCCAATGTTCAGGTCTCCCCCCACTTAAAGTTATGAATTTAATTCAAAGATATATATGTTAGGGGAATAAGCCGACAAATCAAACCTCTTCAGCTTTTGTCCAGATGAGCAGAGAGGATAGAATCAGAGAAATTGACCCCGTAAAAGACAGCAGTGCCCTTTGACCACTTCCATCCTTCCTCACAGGAACATACTTTTAGACGCACACTGAAACACACACTCCTCACCCTCACTGGCAAATAGGATTCATTAGAAATTGGAAATTTAATTAGTGGTTTCAGCTTGTCATCGGGTAGCATTTCCTCTGTCTAAGAGCCAACAACACAGGCAGTGTGGTGTCTACCACGTGTTAGCCAAAGCAGTTTGAAATGGAAATGCCGTTATGGCCGTCCTCCACACCCTTCTACCATTTGTCTTAAGCAAACCCGCCCAGAAATAAAATTACACAAATGCAAGGGGATTTTCAATTATTTTTTCCCTCCTTTCTCTCTTACATGCTTATGCTTCTTTTTTTGCAAGTGGAAAAGCAGCACGCTTTGCGGAATTCAGTCGCCCACGCACTCTGTCAGGACACTTGATTCCAATTAGATATTTTTCTTTGCTTTCTTGTTCTAGCCTGTCTGGGCCTCCTGCTTTTATCCCTCCCTCGGCCCTCCCCACTAACTCCCTCACTGTTGAACTCTCCCCTCCTCTCTCCCATTTCCTCGTTCGTGTCCTCATTCTCTCAATCTCTATCACAATATGTAGTTTTGTGAACCACAGTACCCTGCTTTGCTTTCATGTAGTCACTCGTATGCAGATTTCTCACAGCCCGACATCCTGTGACCGAATTTAAACTTTGACACCGTCACATACAACACATCAGGGCTGCAAAACACTGTAGAAACATTATAACAGTAGACATGACCAAACTGTTTCTATAATGATAAAGCAGGGATTTCGAGGTGGCTTTAGAAGCTTGCAAACCGCCTTTGTTTTGCTCCAAGGCAATGATTATTTATTAACCTATAGATCCATGTGATTACAGTGTGAGGTCAGCACTGTGCTGTGAAAGTCCTCCCACACATTCACTAATGACAGCCTAGTCATGGAGTGCATACAATACATTTTACCCAGAGTGCAGTAGCCACATGTAATTCCTCACCAAATTACTGTAATTAAAACATTCCACAATCCTTTATGTGTTATTTCTTCCTCCATGTGCTGATGTTTCTTGTCCCAGCTTTCTTTTTATTCAACAAAACATACAGAGGCTATTAGTCTCACAGTAGATGAGATTTGCATTCTGTATTTGGAAATCCTTGTACCGTCTAGCAACATTAATAGTTCTGCTGACTCATACAGACTAGACACGGCCTTATGGCACAGCCCAAATACAGGAAAGAAAAACCTCTCTGTGTTATTATTAGCTTTAGAAAGAAAGTCAGTAACATTTCTGCAGACAAGACGAGAGGGTTAGTACGCTGAAAGGAAATCATTCCTAACACTGAGTCTATTTCTCTTTTGTTGCAGGCCACAGACAGATGATTTAGAAGGCAACTCCTCAGTCTTAATTGTTTCCAAGCAGGGGGTTCCTCTGCAGCGTCCAGCCCATCACTTCACAACTGAGGCCTCAAGTTTCTGCTCCATGTTGCATGTAAGTTTCCAAGAGCCAAGCTTTTGTGTGTGTCAGCCACATTTATCACATAGTTGTACAACGCTGGAAAATTCTGTGTTACAATTTGCAATTTCATGGCTAATCACAATAATAGAATAATACGAATATCTAGTAAATTTAATATTTTCAGAGTTATGTCATTAGAGTTTGGAGATGAAAGCTTGAAATTGAATTTATTATTGAGCTGGTAAGGTTGCGTTTCTTATTATGCAATTCCTTGATGGTAGGATAAATTAATTTCTATTGAAAAAGCTGAGCTTGAGAGTCACCTCTGGCTGTTCACATTATTTGTGATTCTGGATGGGATTATGTCGCTGATGGGCCAGCTGAGGTAGTCAACTCTAATTAGGACAGATTAGTACTGAAAATGCACGAGTGGAGAGATATGCATGCTTGTTATCCTTTACCGTCAGTTGAACATATAGGCTGCAGAATAGCTGGTGTTGGACAACAATGGCTATGTCAAACTGTGCACCATTTTTCAGCTATGAAAACTACTTACTGCTCACTTGGGCCCAAAACCCTTCATCACATGGGAAAGATGGATGGACGAAAACATACCTCCTGGTCAAGGAGAAAATACATTCAATAAGTCAAAAAATCATCAGATTGCATCCAAACCCAAAACACATCCACCTTATCCGGAAGATAATATCTGATGTTGAGCACAAGCTGGATGTAGATAGCAGATGGATCGGCAGATGGACCTCTATTATGTACTTTCCAGATGACAAGATTTACCCACAGATTCAAAACTCTCAATTCTACTGTAAAGCAACCTATGCTCAGTGAATTACATTTGGAAGATCACAATCATATAGAAAAAAAGTAATTTTTTGCCAAAGATAATGTCAGTTTAGTTGAAAACATAAAAGCTTGACAAAACATGTGCAGGGGAAATAGAAATCTAATTACTGTAAAGTATGGAAAATTCAGGGCATTTTACTTTTTTTGCTGAAAGCAAGCATT
Source organism: Lepomis gibbosus (assembly GCA_029875015.1). Taxonomy (NCBI): domain Eukaryota; kingdom Metazoa; phylum Chordata; class Actinopteri; order Centrarchiformes; family Centrarchidae; genus Lepomis; species Lepomis gibbosus. The sequence continues at coordinate 40,336 of JAPMOB010249061.1, forward strand.
CATGACAAAATAAAACAAGAAATTATTAAATAATTTTGTTAAATATTAAATATATAAATCCTCCTGAAGCTGTTGCAAATACTGAAGCTAAAAATGAACTAAGAATATTTTATCACTGAATATCATTTAATCTAAATGAGGAACATGTGCCTTTATCCAACCATTAGAATAAACAAAATTTAATTTCGCCCTAAGAATCTTGTCTTGATGCACTTCAAGGATATGAGAGGAAATGTTGTGTTGACGGACGTGTCATCAGGGAAAGTTTGGACCACACAGAATAATCCTTCATGGCTCTTCAAGGACAGAGCCATGAAAGATCTACAACTGGAGGAGAAGAAAAGCCTTGCACCCTGCGTTTTTAAAACGCACTCGCTCTCCTTGAGTGTCTCTAGAGTGGGACAGATGCAACAAGGCAAGGCGACCTCTTGGAGGGGTCAAGGAAAAACACGGGGACGCTTCGGGGTGGGGGGTGCGGAGTGTTGACCTTACTGGAGATATCTATCATTCACTGAAGATGTTGGCACCTTAGCAGACACACACACATATATACACACACTCACACACACGCCTGAGCATGCACAAAGAAATCACCCACACACACATACGCTTGTCTATCCTCTTTTCATGACAAGAGGTCTCTCATGAATGTGGCTCTCAGAAGACCCTTGAGAGGAAGGAAGGCCCCTCTCACTCCTACCACTAACTCTGTAGGGCAGAGAGAGGCCCACGCACGTCTGCATTTCACAAGATAACCAGATTGAACCGTTGTCTCCAGACAAATGTGCTCAGTCAAGGGCCAGTTTTTATGTTTTCCTGTCGCTGTCTGACGAAGACGCGGAAGGTCGGCTCTGAAGGAGTGCTTGTTCATGGATATTACAGTCACTGGTACAGTGATGGGGCCCTTCGACTCGACAATGCCCACATTATCCGTCTCTCTCTTTCTCTGCCTCTACTGATGTGCACCAGGCACTCTGTCTTGATATCCAACACACACTGTCAGCGCGTTATGGCCCCACTCAAGTCACTGTATAAATTCAGATTATGGAAGAATTATTCTGGTCTGCCTGGCAATTAAATATGCTCATGTGTGGCTTTCCAGGGCAGTCAGCCAGGCTCTCATCGGCACCAGTCCCAGTCCGATTTAACCAAGACCAAGTGTCTCTCTTAGTCTGTGGTAATACATTTTTATCAGAGGGGAATGTGTCTCCTAGGATTGAAATATCTCTTTCCACTCACACTTCCTGAAACCTTCAGCAAAGGCAAGAACGCTTTTGGTCTGTGTGGCTGCACTGGTAAATCCAAACAAGATGAGGCTGTCTCATAGTCATCTGAAGCTTGTGTAACAAAAAAGGATGTCCAATTCATTTAAATGTTGTACAACACTCATAGTGGCTTCTTTCCTTGAGAGACTTCTTCGTCATGACTCCTCTGTTACAGAACTAGAGAGTGTAATGAGTGGCTGGAGGTGGATAAAACACAGTAAAAATCTATTAAAGGGCCAAATGATTATTCTGAGACATGGTGCAGGTTACCCATGCTCTCTCGGTGTGTAGAAGATACATGTTTATTTTGGAGTTGAGGGACAGTGTACACTAGCACAAAGGCCCAGACTTCAGAGACAGGAGACATCACATCCTCACCACAGTGGGAGCCACTAACGAAGGCTCGCCCCCACCAACATGCTCGTAGCGCACACACTCTCTCACACCATCACCTTCAGATGGGACCCACCACCCTGCAGCAGAGCCTGGCCCCTCGCCAGCGGAGAGGGGAGAGGGGGTTTTAAGTGCGGAGCCTGGCCTCGCCTCATCCAAAACGCAGAGACCACTTAAAACACATTCCTGCAGCTATTTAACACAGCAGCTCAACACAGCTCTCAACAGCTGAGGTCTTCCAGTCTCTGAGAGTAGTTGAACGGGTTGGGGTTGAGGTGCAGAAGGCTGATACTATGTGGGGGGCTGTGGGATTAAGCTATTACCTTAACCGCAGGAAACAGATGAAATACAATACCTTGTATTTTCACCAAACCTGCTGTTGAGCGGTTACCTAGAGTTTATAGACACCATTAGCTATCACTGTCATCTCACAACTAAGGCTTGCAAAGAATCACATGAGGAAACATTGACAAACACTGAGACACAGAGAGTGACTTATAATCAGGAGAAACTATGATTACAAACCAGTAAGCTGTCCATCTGGTACACGATGTCGTCATCTGTAAAATTGCAGAGGTAAGCAATCTGAATGGTGGCATAAAACTGTCAATGACAAGTCGAAGCATGGATCCATGTGTACCAATCTTGCAGCCATACTGACACACCTATAGAAAACATGACTCACAAACTTTAATAGGAGTCTTTTATTTGCCAAATATTTAGTCTTGCTTCCTAATAATCAAAGGTTTTAAACCTCATTCATTCCACAATGAAAATGTAGAGGATGATTGTCTGTAATACCTATTCTGGGGTAATACCACAGACAAATGGGTGCTCCAGATACATTATGTAGAGCCTTGTTAAAGGTGTAATCTGTAGAAAGAATTGCGACTACTCTCAAACTGTTCATACTCCAAAAAATATGGGGCAGCATATCCCATATCAGATCATAACTGTTGCTAATTGCCATTAACTAGTTAGCTCAGTTAGCCATGGATCTAATTTAGCAGTCCAATTAGTCGACACCAGAACCAGAGCCCAGTGATCACGGCTGGACAGGGTCTGAACACAGACTCGAGATCGGCAGACGTTTGATGACAGAGAAAACATTACTGAGGTGATTTACAGCAGCTCCAACCAGAGGCCTGTACTACTAAGGAAGTTTAACCTACTCAGGTTTAACTGAGGGTTATCAAGCAAAGTCAGGGTTGACAAGGGTTGCCTTTGCAGGCACAGTTTTTTCACAATGGTGCATGCTCCATATTTTCCCCAGAAGAATGCCGACTGATAGCGTCACAACACTGTGGTGGCCAACATATCCTAAAACTCAGAATTTTCTAGAATAAATTTGTAAATTTACGGGGAAAAAATGATCACAAATCCACGAGTATAAAAAATTAAATATTCCCCGACATCATGGGCATACATTTATGAGAGAAACTCTCTGAAAATAGCGTTATTTTGCCAAGGAACCACATTGCTTCATTTTGCAAGGCTGCAACATCACATTACAGACGCGCCTGTCGCGTAGGTCTATCATGCATGCAGTGAAAAATTATATTATACTTCTCAATAGGATTTAGCAATGAGGATCTACTCATGATTTCAGCTCTTATCACCATATTAGCATACATTGGGACTTTGCGAGCTTTGCCGTGAGTTGGGCGTATTCAAAAGAAGACACCAGAGTTGTTTGGACTTTAATTTCAGGGAATTTTCATGTTTTATTCTTGTAAATTTTCCACTTTCATCTAGGATTTTTTCTTTTCTTGAATTATTAACCCCCCATCCTGGCTCCATATTTTTTGGATACATAAAATAGTCAAGCTAAATATGTGAAAGCATTAAGGATAATTCAATTAGCCTATACAGATGGGCTACCTACAGATTGGAATGTGAATTTAGACCTCCTCCCTAAATCACAGAGGCTGCAGGGTCACTTGTATAGAATGCTAACAATTAGTACTAAACACAAAGTACTGTTGAGGCTGACAATGTATGATTAGTTTTAGTTAGTAAGTATAGGACAAATTAAAATTTTGAGCAGGTGATGGTGATAGATTAAATGTTAATGGATCACCAAAGTATTACTAGTAATCCTGAGGGGGAGTGTCCCAACTTTTATGAAAATTCATCTAATAGTTGCCAAGACCTGTGACTAAAAACCAAAAATGACAACATCATGGTGGTGCTACAAGAAAAGTCTGGGGATCACCAAAGTCGATGGGATTCATCCACCAGGGACCTTCAATGTCTGCACAAAATTTCAGGGCAATCCATTAAATGGTTGTTGAGATTTTAGTCCGGACCAAGGTAGTGGATAGTCAGGCAGACCGACAGACATTGCCATCCCTAGAGCCATGTCACTACTCAGACTTAAGACTCAAAATACTCTGTTAGATAATGTTTTAGTTTTTAGATTCATTGCTTTTGCTGTGATAATGATGCATGTCTGGAGACAGGACAATTTTAAGTTTAACATCTAAAGAAATATTACTTTTGGCCAGAAAGTTTAAATCAAAGACTAAATCATTCCTCTGAACTGTTTTTGTGCTGAAAAGATGTAACACACCAATGCTCCATTTCTCTCTGGGACACTTTGAATAAAACTCTGAATTATTCGCAGCCTGATGAGTACAAGAAATGTTTTATTTCATCTGCAGACGCATGTAGACTTTCAAGTATTTCAACATATGCACAGTTACTACAAGTTTAGACTGTAAATGAAGGCATACATTCCAGTGAAACACCTCCGTGGCTACTATTATCTTACTTCCTTATAAAAACATCTGCTCTCACTTTGTGGTTGATTATTATAGAGCCTTAGTTGTAGTGTCATGTCAGACATTTAAGTCACATGAGGACACACAGAGACAACAGTACATAACCTCCACCTTTCTAATGATCTGAGGTGACCACCTCATTGTTAGCCACATCAATTGAACAGATGAACTGAAGGTATCTTTTAGAGGAAAGCATAAGAAGCATTCAACCTTGATGCTAAAAAAGAAAAGGAGTAGTTGAGGTCACTATCTAGAAGCAAAAAGAAAGACAGAAAGAGAGAAAGTCCCTCTGGTTAATCTGACAGTGGTGGTAGTTATTATGAAGAGGACAGATAACACTTGGGAGCATGTGGAAAGAATCACAATCAGACTCAAACACACGCAAGCGCAGGCACACAAACTTCCTGACACAAACACTTCTTCCGCTTCCACTTAAACACATGCAATATGAAATTGAACCCATTCAAACAGGTCCATATACACCAGCACTTTTACATCCTGTTTTACTGAACAACTTGTTTTTGTGAGATGATTTTTTGCGTACTGTACGATCATTTGCACACACACATACACAAAGGCCTTTTTTACTCCTTTTGCCCTGCACTGGAGCATGGACAGGCCAAAGCTCACTTTTCAAGAGGGGATGCTTTGAGTTCCAGAGGGGTGCACATGAAAGAGCACCAGAATATAAAGGAGTGCCCAAGGATACACTGCAGCTCTCAATGTGAGGACAATTTAGCCCTGATGGAAAACCTGGATCAAAGGCCTGGTCTCCATAATTGCACATTCCCCAACAAACACTGTGCCATTTGAAGAGTGGGCCAGACCTCCGGACTCCTGAGACCTGTTCCTGTGCACAGACGCAGGCAGCCCCATTCCTTTCACCTTGCTATGTTCTCTATCTCAATGTCTTGCTAAAAGATTAGAGAAATGCTTTCATTCCAAAAGTGCTCATGATTTCTCTTTGAATGTCAAGATACTGACCGAGGCTGAGCCAAACAGCCCTCAAAGTTGCTTCTCTCTTTTGTTAAGGTCGCCAAGTCATGATTATCACCACGGTGAGTCACAGTGCAAAATGACAAGACTCACAGACTCATCAGGTGTGCTTTACTTCTAGTATGCCCTCTTTGCTCTTTTGTAAGGTGAACATCAGGCTGTGATGTGCAAGCATCACTAATAAGGACACCTAAGTGTTTTGGTTACATAAGGAGCTCACAAATGAATGACTGCACCCCTCTGCTGAGACTCCAAAATAAGGTCCTGCTTTCCTGACTACTTCTAATGATATTAGGATGATCTGTTTAAACTCATGGGTTTATCTTTATGAGAGAATCTGTTGTGTGGAGGATACAGCTCTCTGTGTCCTTACCTTTCAGAGATGATGGGACAAGAAATTGTTTAAACCCAAAGTTTCTTACTCCCCTGAACCCTGCCCACAGGTTAATTGACTTCTGCATGCAGGCTCAGCCACCAGAAGGCAGTTTCAGAGCTTGTAACTTGTATAACTTTGCTGTGCTTCAGGTGGGAGCCCTCTGGATATTGTAGAATGTCTTGGCTCTGCTGCAATGGAAAGCATCGTTAAAAGAGTTATAAATCTTACAAGTCAACATGGGTAAACTTCAAGAAAAACTGACTCATCATTTTTGCATGCCAAAGACTTTTTATAGCCAGACTCACAACTGATATTGGAAACTTAAAGATAAGACAATTGCCTAGGTTTTATTTGTGCTCTTGCTGTACCACTATTGTATTATGCATGTGTGGAGTGGCTTTGTTTTAACGATAAATTTACTGATATTTACATTAAATCTCCTAAGACTGCACAAACAGCGTCAGAAAACCAGCGTGGTTAAGCAGACACTGACAGTTCGGTCCATGAGAGCCTGTGAATGCTTACTCCAGGACTTCTGATGGTTTTATGTTGCGTCTAGACTTTAATAAGTGGTTGTGTTTTCCTGAAAGCACACCCCAAATCTCCCCTGGTAGTCCTATGGCGATACTCTAGTAATAAAATACTAAATGCATGTGTTGTTGAACTGGACTCAAATAAACATGCTCCTAATAGACCCAAATGTGGCAAACCTACAGAAAGAGCCTTGTCATCAGAAATATTACTCAGTTTGTGTGTGTTTTTCTGTGTTACTACATCCCTTCCACATGCTTTGAAGAGGTTTTTATGAAGTAGACGTCACATATGGAAATACTGAAATGTTGACAACATAAAGAAAAGGTTCGTGGGATCATGGGACTGCAGAAACAAACCTGCAATTAATAGTGAGCAACTGAAGTTCGACCATAGTAGCTCTGATTCATGTAATGTAAACAACACATTGTTTCTTTTACAGATGAAAATTTTAGCTCATAAGTAATAAAACATGCCCTTACTCGATTCAATACTGAATAAAGTGGCTAATCCTAACAAACTTCAGACAGACATTACTGTGCAAATCTTCTCCACATTTTGCTACTTTTACAACAGGTTTTAGCATAAATCATTTAAGTCCAACTTTAAATGAGGAGTCATGCAGATTTTTGATGACTAGGGCAAAATGAATACAGATTTTATTCTGCCAAAGGTGGAAATTAATATTTCAACCTTTGGGCTTCGAAATCAGCCATACATCTGAATCCATCAACCCTATACTTTTGGTTGCATATATATTTCAAAGTTTAATTAATTTTATTTTGTACTGTAGCATTTAAATCTGATCATGTGTTTAACTTGCAAAAGAAAATTAGCTGTAACTCTGGTGTATTTTAAAATTATGTATGGTCCATGTGAAAATAAAAAGCAATATAATGTAAGCTGCCTGTTTCCTTGAAATATGGCCCTACAACAGTAGTTTGTGAATTACTGGAGCCATTAAGATCTACTATATGTGGCTCTCCTGTGATCTCAGTCCTATTACCTACTAACTAGATGGACAATGTGATAGCCCCTCTCTCGGGACACGGTAAATCTAAAGGCCTAAGTTCCCCATTCGGTGCCGAGGAGTTTCTTCAGTTGTCAGTGAAAAGCGTTTGTGTGGGTCAGATTGAATTTCTCCTTTTCTGACATTCAAGTTCAAAGAAATCATGTTGAGTAGGTAGAAAGGTCCAAAAAAATAACCGAATTTAGGAGCTGGTTTGAATATTTTTCAAAAGAATCACGATAGGGTTTTGATGAGGCATAATGGTAATTTCCTTGCAGCTCTACTCTTTATAGAAGAAAGGTTTAAAAAAAGAATTAGCACGTCCAAGTTTTATTCCTACTTGGCTTTTGTAAAACATGTTGAGGTGCTAATAACAAGACGCAGACTGTCCACAGACTCGGTTTTGACAAGTCTACAGTCTCCATTTCACTCAGTGGGTAGATCACTGTGGAGATGAAAGCAGGGAGGGGAAAAGGAAGGCCTTCAGTGTTAATCAGGTGCTGATTGGCAGCCAGGGAGCCTTTAAGAGTTTAGAAAACCTGTAAAGGAAATGGTCATAATGCCTGAACACCACTGCATTTCCTCTCTACTGGTGTCAGTGGCAGCACTGAGATCAGGTAAAAGATGTAGTTTGTTCTTTATCCTCTTTAGTTCAGCAACACCTAGGAGAGTGAGGGTGTGGCTGTTTCTTTAAAGTTTCTTTAAAATCCAACTGAAATGGACATTTACTTTCGCCCCATCTGGACACATGAAAGAGAGCGCTAGCTAGACCCCCCATTATTTCTGTTATGTAGGAAAAACACAAGACTGAGTGTGCAGGATCTGTTAATGACTCAGCAGGTGTTAAATATGAACAAAAAGTAACACCAAGCAGGAACCAGTGGTAATGTTCACAAGCTAGGCCAACTAGCTTCCATTTTGTGGGTAGACTACAAACTTAACTTAAACAAATGTTGACTGTTGCAGAGGGACAGATGTCTTAAATCATCCAGCAAAACACTGTGGCTCACCCTTAGTGGGGACAGGAAGATTTCACTCTTTCATGCCAAAATAAAGCCCCTCTCCAATAAATATGTTCTCAAGATCTTTTAGGAAATGGGACACAAGTTGGCTAATTGGAGGGGTGGCAGGGGTTAAACACTTCCCTCAGCGTTTCAATCTGTCAGTCCACACCGCTGCATGCTGGGACTAAAGCCTGGACCTGAATGTGGGAGTCCATCTGAGCCCTTCCAAGGACACTAAACTGTAGACACCCCATAGAGGCAGCCACTGCCGCCTCCAGAAGAAACACACAAACCAGCTGTGTGCCACACACACTCAATCCATCACCTCTGTCTTCACACCCCTGCTCTCACTAATGCATATTGAATTCTTCATGCCATTACTACATTAAAATCTCAAATGAAAATGTGATTTCTTGATCACAACTCCTTTCAAAATGAAAACCCCACTAACCATTACTAAAACATTTTCTCAATACTTGCTGTTCCATTTTGTCTAAACCAATGTCATTCATGATAGAAAGCTAGCAGGAAATTTTCTTCTTTATCCTGTTGGGGCCTCACTGTGATTGAAGTCATGTTCATATAGCTTAAGTCTCCCTGTTTAACCCAAGGCCCTCACAGGATATGGCATGAATTACACACACACACCGCACTGCTTAGATTGTAATCTTTTGATAATATACAGCCAATTTCCACCCTGTTACATACAGCTGATTGGTGCAGAGTTAGCGGAGCAACCCACGCCTCCTTCAGTGTCACACTAAAATATGTGACAAGTCCCAGTGGAACAGTATAAACAATCAAATGGCGAAGCTTTTCATCAAGATGCTTGCATAGTTTTCTCTTACGCACTTCTTTGTCTCACTGGACTAATCATTGTTTATTTTTTAATTATGCAAGCACCATTCTTTGTATACATAATGATACATTTGTAAATTACAGTTTGATTAGTTTTCCACTGAGATGTCGCAAGATAGCAATGATAATGGCTAAGGAGGGAGGGGGCTGTCACATATTTGGTGCTGTCTTTCAACACTAAATGAGGGGTGTTTTCTGTCTCTGGCAGTTTGTTTAACCACTTATATGATTGGATCGCTCATTTATTCTCATCCTGTCACATCCCAGCATTAATCATTTTATATCTCTGCCTTTAAACTGCCATCCTCAACATCTGTCTAATGATTTAATGTTGACATATTACACAGTGAGTTGCTTTTCTGCCACTGATGTATTCTGATGCTTTGATGCAATCAAGAGTTGTAATTCATTTTAACCAAATCAGTGCTGTGCACCATATTCAATTTTATATGGTGAGACTTGGGCACATTCTGTGAGGAACGAGTCCAGAAAGTGAGTCGATAAAAATGTGCATGGCTCTTAATTTCAGTTACACTAATGGGGGTAGCAGTTTTTTGTGTTTTAAATTACCAGAAACATTTAAAGTAATGTACAAAATCATTGATAGCAAAATTACTCTATATTTATACAATCTGAGCCAGACTGCTTAGTAAGATGTAAAAATGTCCAAGATCTGCATCATTATCATCACCCACCCCCTTCCCAGCCCAACTCACCACTTATCTTGATAAGCTGTCAACTTTGAATTAACATTCAGCATGCGACTGAGGTAAAGAGACGTCAATCTTTGCTGTTTGTTTGTTTTTTTTTTGCTTCGTATTGCTTTCTGCATGTGTTATTGTGCTATGATTTCTCTGCGGCCACTAGCCTCAATAGCCACAACCCAGCTGACTGCTGGTCACCACACCTATAGGAAACACACCCACAGGATATGGTTTATACCTCAAAATACTGAAAGCATTATCCACATTTATTGGGTAAACAACTATTTCACTGGCCAAAAAAATCATCAACTTATGGTAAACATTAAGAGGCTTTTGTAACAAAAGAGCACCATTAGCTTTGCTGTAACAAAACAAGAGAGTAAAGGTCGTGACGCTCTGCAAATCTTTGTTTTGGCAAGTTTACTTTTTGCTCATCTTTTCTCTTATGTAATTTACAAACAGTGGCGGACCTTCACTCGCTCTCGTATTCTGGACATAGCTGCACACGTTTGTTTTTGCCAATGTACATTTATGTAAGATGCTAACTTTTTGTCCTCAGAAAGTGGCCGGCAAAATTTAAAATGCTGATAAAACAGGTAGAGTCACTCCATTTTATTGCCAACAGGGGAGTTAGATATTTACACACAGAGTCTCAGCACATTGATGAAAAATCAACTCCATGAAAATTACATTCATAATCACTTGATTTGCATTGAAATCTTGTGGAAAACATAACGCTGCGATTACATGTTTTGTTGTCAAGGCAAATTGTCAATGGTATAAGAATGTTACACTTCCTGCATCAGAACAAAACATATCCAGTGAACATAAATGAAATGGAAAATACATGTCTTCTGGCAAGCGGTCTTTATTTGTTCATTTATAACTAGTGTAACTACTTTACACTGCAAAAACTGCATATTTCAGCTTTAAGACTAATATATGAAAAGTTTGACACAGTGGAAGGACGTAGGCCAGCTGTGGTTCAGATCCAGCCGTTCACTTGTGTGGGTCCAGACAGATCAGTGTGAGGGAGGGTTTGCTGCTGCGAGGCTGCTCCACCTAATCCCAGGCTGCATTACTCAACCAGTCCAGTCAAACAGCACACAGACGCGGGGACTTCCCCTTCCCCTCCAAAGACGTAGAGGAATACTGTATTGCCTCATGCACCACTGAGGTAATATCATTACTTCAACCAAATGCTGCAAAGTCTAACCTGAATATCATCTTAAGTGTCCGAACCTCATTGTGTGAGAGGATATGCTAAAAAAATTGTCCTAGGAAGATTTAAAGCAATAACAATCCCATAATTCTTGAATTATTGTTGCAACTAAATGCATCTCATGGTGCTACTTAAAGTTTTCTCTGGTTGTAACATTAGTCTGCTGAGAGTTCTCCAACAGAAAGCATTACCTTGACTCCTGCCAAGACTATCGAACAATGCTTTTAGTCATGCTTTCCCCCAATAGATACCAATCAAATTTTCTTGAGGGGAAATCCATCACATGGGTGTGCAGCAGCTCCACGAGTTATTGTCTCTTGCACGCAACGCTAAAATTACTGTTATCCACCATTACTGGCACTCTTTCAACACCTTCAGGGGTGTTGAGGGGTGTCATTTCTAAAAGGCCCAGAACACAGTAGGTAACAATGTTCATATGTGTTGGAACATGGCCCATAAAATTCACCACCTCTCATCATATGCAGTTCACAGGCACATAATTGTATATAAGTGTGCTTCTTTAACTCTATCGTTAGGTTAAATTATGTGAAGAATGAGGTGAGAACTCAGTTTGAATAGAATGTGATATATTCTCCTTTCCATTAATAAGAAATCTAACACTTAGCAAAGCTTTCAGATCGGATGTTACTGCACATCTAATAAAGAAACAGGCTAGTTAATTCCACTTCAGTAGCATAATGAGGAGAAGAGACAGTGCAAAAAGTACAAACTGGATCTGCTCTGACATATTTCCCTCGATAGATAAATATGAACTTGAAGCAAAGCGTTGGGTCTATCTCTGAAAACAAACAGGGCCATATATTTCACTTGGAATAACATAGATCAGCTGTATCAACACTGGTCCTCCTACTGCAGCCAGCCACCTCAAGTGAGAAACCATCGAGTCTGAGAACCGTCCTCTTGAGTGCATTTGAGCAGACATGAGGCAAAGCCATTGTCATTTAGCTGAATGGGATATTAATCGAATCAGAATACTAAGGACTACAATCTGGGTTAATGACCAGTCTCGACTCAGAACAACTGTCAACTCTCAGATGTTTTTAATACAAAATAAAAATACCAAATCTACAACCAGAGAGAGCTAAAGAGCACATCATGGCTGTTATGATTTGATGGCAGTATTACGAGAGGCCTGCCTAACTTTTCTCTCACAAATAATCTGACTGCTGTTTGCACTGGCACAGCTGTTTGCATTGCCTTTGTTCAGCTGTCTGTGCACTCCCTCCCTTTTCCCAGTTTGATAACATAATACTCCAAGTGCATTTCAAAAGGGTAATAAAATGAGAAGGAGCCGCTATCTGCTCTCTGATTGAGCAACACCAGATACAAACACATCCCATGAACCTGGAACATTTTACCATCAAATGTTTTTTCTCTCTCTCATACATCCTGAAGACATGGAGCGTGCAGCGGAGTTGAAAGGCTCTGAGAATTATTTTCTTTTTTAAGGAAAACCCCACCCTCACAGAGATTCAGATTTTCTTTGAGCTTTTTATGTTAAAGATTTGTTAACAACAATAACTATAGACTGCAACCACGTCAAAGAGATACAACATGAAAACCTACAATTCTAATCGGTGATGCCATGAAGAAACACTTGAGTTGATCAAATTTGTTTGCATATCAAATACATTTGTTGAAACCATAATGCCGCCCAGACATACTTTGTCAACATCAACAAGGAAACTTTTATATTGAACATTTTGTATGCGTAAACTGTTCACTTCCAGCACAAAATTTTCAACCAACCAACCCTGCAGTCAAACCTCGCCAAACATTAAACTAGTAATTATCCATTTAGCCATGACTATAATCTCTTCCTGATCTTAAACAAGGTTTCACTTAAACTTAAACCTCACAAAACCTTAACTTTAGTGGTAATAGACCATAAAACAAGCAAGTCATTTTTGTTGTGATTAAATTGACAAATTTGAAAAATGCTGACATTGGTCTGAAACACATTTTACAAAGAGTTTCTATGCATGACTTTTTACTACAGCTACTCAACAGTTTTTTGTTCCTTTAATAAATTATTGGATAAATGTACAAAAAACATTGGCAGCAAAAGTGCTTTTTTTCTGCAGGAAACACATTTCGCGAGAATGCTAAATATAAAGAATATTCAACTTTTCACTGTGAGTCAGCAAGATCCTTATCATTATTATCATTACATCTCCGCCTTGCACTCCAAAACGGCACTTATCTTGATAAGCTCTCAACTGTCAATCAGCATCCAGCATGAAGCTGAGGTACAGCCATGCTAATATTTGCTTCTTTTTTCTTTTCTTGATACTTCTTTCTGCATGTGTTATTGTATTATGCTATCCAACTCTCTGGCCACTAGCCTCAATAGCCACAACCCAGCTGACTGCTGGTCACCACACCTATAGCCAACACACCCACAGGACATGGTTTATGCCTCAAAATATTGAAAATATTATCCACAGCCATTTCTTGGGTAAACAAATATTCCAGTGGCCAAAAAAATGCATCAACTATACTGTTAAATTTTCAGAGGGAGTTGCAACAAACTTACAGAAGAGCATCATCATCACAATCTAGTGCTGTTTCCCACTTGCCTGGATGCTCCTTTCATGGAATGAGTGACACTGACGATTGTGTCCTCTTGCCAATAGGGAACCAGTTCTCTTGTTAAGTCTGCAAAACACATTTCATTTGTTTTTCCTGCGTTATCTGCTTCTGGCAACTAAAGCAAAATGATGATGATAATGTTTAGTCACTAATTTCAGGTAAGATCATGGTCTCTGTTAGATACAGATGGTACAATGCTGATCTGAAGCATGAGTAACCTAAACGTATATTGTTTTAGTAGCCTTACTCTAAAAACATGTTGGAGTTATACTTTGTACCATCCCCCAATTACTTCTTTGTGGTGTAAGAACATCATACTGTCCTGTATTGGGGAAAAAATATTGCCAACTTTGCTCCTAAACGTACTCAATTTGTTGTATAGAAACATATTTTGTAGGAGACAGGGCTGCTTCAGGAAGTGCTTCACTGACAGTGAATGGGGAGAGATGGAGCTGATATACAAAATGTTTTTTTATTTCATAGAAGGTCAAAGAATTATGACCCAGCAGATCCACCTTTGACCCCACAAAATCACTGTCATTGTCAAGACTGTCTGGTCCTCTGTGTTCCATCTTTGAAGCTGCTGCAGAATGTGTTGATGGAGGAAAAGTGGGCTCTACATTAGAGCCTGTCTTGTTTGTAGCTTTGGGAGTGAGTTGTTAATGTACACACATCTATACTAAACCCATACATTAAGAAAAGATACGCATAAAGTTTGGGAGCTGAAACCCTAATACAAGCATTACAGCGTGCTTAGTCAGAGACCTGCAGGCTAGAGTCTGGGGGGTGACTCTGTGTTTTGTTTCCATCATCAAAGCTATTGGGTTTAGGGTCTCCTCTCTGCCTATCACTCAGCAACACTCATGGCCACTCGGACCCTGAAATTTTACTCCCGGTTGCTGAGAGGAGCGGGTGGTGGGGCTGAAGAAATGTCTCCCTGGCCTTGCTCTGCACTGCCGGGGGTCACTCTGCCATTCTTCTGTCACACAAAAGACTTCTTCAAGTGCCTGTGTGACAATGGCCTTTAGATCACTGGAGCGTAATGATTGCTGGTTAACGTGAATGCACTCCATATTAATTGAGCCAGAATTAATATGAAGTTTTTGCGTTTTTTTTATGAGTTGGCAAGGAAACATCTTAGCAGCGTCCAGTAATCATGACTAAATGTTCATGTTGTCGGTCATTAATTTAGTTTTTGCATAGCAGAAATTGTTGTGGTGGATGATCGTTAAGACTGGGCACACTGGTCCCAGACTGGGACTCACTGGGATTCAGAGCCTGTTAATGAGCACAACCTCTCACTTTCAACTCTAAGAGCTAACATAATGTCACTCACAAGCTCCTCATAATGAACGCGCACAAACCACTTGTCCACAATAGCACTGAAGCATGATTTCACAAGACAAGCCTTTAAGTTAGCACAAAGGAATGTCAGATGTGCTGACACAAAAGATCTCCCTTTTTTCTCCTTGATTTACATAACTCATAAAGCACTGAGGGAGATGAGACATTCAAGCATTTGCACACCACATTAAAACGCGTTCAGGGATTCTGATTAGATCAGAATGAAAAAACATTATCAAATAAAAATAATTAAAACAAGGTTTAGAGTCTATGGTTTCCAGACTGTTTTTGTTTAGCCGTCATCATAAACAGAGTTAGCTGCGTCTGTCAGTGAATTAAGAAAACACTGGGCCCCTTCTGCTGTGCCGATCTCACTTCACAGATCCTGTGAGACTTGCCAGCGGCTCGCTCTCTTTCAGCACAAGTCGACTCAGCCAGTGACAGACAGGCACCCTCATGTCAAAACACTGTCTGCTGCTGCCAGCCTATAGCCGGCACCAGACAGCACACAGAAAGGCACGGTTACACTGTCACCCTCAACATCACTAACATATTTATGTATACAGTACATTCTTGTGTATGACAACATGTGCAACATATTAAAAGAACTCGTCATTGTTAGGCAATAAAGCAGCCAAGCCAAGTCAACAGTCTTACATTTATCCTGATGAATGGTTTTTGCGCACCCTCTGGTCTACATCCCTCATCTTTTAACTCCTCATTCCAAAACAGTTGAATCTATGCATTTTAAAGAATTTTAGTCTTCTATTAACACATGCAAACATGTTACGTTTTGACTATTATCTTCGTTTATCAATATTTTCACATGCTTTGGTGTTTTGGAGCATTTTGTGGGGAGTAATCGTAAGAGGACAGAACCAGGCAGAGATGCCAGTCTGCTGCAAACCGACACCTCTTCAAAGCGCTGTGAGCCTGCCAACCATGCAGAGGTATCGTCTTTCTGACCTGAGTTCAAAAGGCAAGACTGTTTCTCACACTTAAAGCTGATTGGATGTTTAGCTTGACAGTACTATAAGTGAAGAAACAGCGACATGTTCAAGCCTCTAAACTTGGAAATCAAGATAAATAAATAGAGCAGGGTACATGTAAAATGTGCAGTCTTTTTGTTTGTTTGTGCCTGTGTACTCTAAAAGCAGCCAAATTAATTCAACTTTTTTCCTAGTTGTGAATCTCCCTGTCATTGTGTGATTTAGGAAACAAAAGCATGTAGACAATATGTTCAACTGCTTAAACATGGAGGACGTCTTGAGGAGTTGACCATTTCTTATCTTGAAAACCTGTGAGGGTTGAACTCATTTCAAGGCTAGCTAAAAAGACTTAAAGAATAAATATGAGGAATAAAGGAAGAACTGGCAACAAGATAATGGTGTACGTTGTTTTGTGCAGATTATTTTTAACCATCACCTGCAAGAAACGTATGATTGTGTGCGTGTCTTCTGATGATTGGCTAAAAAAGGTGAACATTTACTAAGTTATATTAACCTATAATTAGCTCTTTAACCACATGTCTTTTGAACTGAACTTTTATATAATTAAATAACTAAAACATTTGACTCCATTTAGGTTTAGCTCAGCCAATAAGATTAACAAGAACAAGAAAGCAACTGTAGCAAGAGGCAAGTAATGTAATACTCCAGATAGTCAAACCAGTCTACCAGATAGTTATTTGTTATTTTCTCCTACACCAACAAAACAAGCAGCCTTCAGTGAGCCAAACGGATCATTTCAAAAAGTATTACACATTACAGTATGTTGTCTGTGTGACACCCACGCATGCATTGCCTACATGCTATTTGTCATCATGCTGTGTGGAAAATATTGCTCCTACTGACAGCTTTATGGCTACTTCACACAGCATTTTCAGAGTCATGGCCAAGAAAAAAAAGAGATGGCAATAAAACCCTCCTGTTGCCTATTAAGCTATAGTGATATTTAACCATACTGAGGTTTACCATTGGTCGTGTGTCATGGCTCCTATTGTACAGACTGAACAGAAGCATGACATTTTCTTTGTCTTCACAAACTCACTAAAAAATACCTAATTTATCTACAATACAAGATATGGTAACATATAAAGTTTGTCAGCTCAAGTAAAAAAAAAAACAGTCTGATGTTGGTACTGCATCTTCCAATTGTTGGCCAAGACTGCATACTATTAGGTTGCAATTTTGTTTTATAGCTCACTCATGTCTGCAGACATAGTCACAAGTGTTTCCTCATTGGGGTGTTTTTCATGTTTGAATATTAAAACCAGATTTAAATTGAATGGACAGTTTTAACAATATATTGGCAAACCATGGACACTGTATCCTGAAAGTGAGCACTTCAGTAGAGGAACACACACACACACACACACACACACACACACACAAAGCATTAGTACATTAAAGTCAACAATCGATCCCACTCCTACTTGTATCTGTGACAAACAAACAGATAATCTTAACCTCACCAGCAAAATAAGTGTTGGGG
>JAPMOB010249062.1:0-75864 GCA_029875015.1 Lepomis gibbosus
GTGTGTGTGTGTGTGTGTGTGTGTGAGAACTTGGCCCACTTGTAAAAGAGCGTTGTTCCTCAATGTAAGCTGTAAGATATCACAGAGTGTATCCTTCAGCTGAAAACGCTTCAAAACCATATCTCTTAACCTGTGTTGTTTTCCTTAAAGGACATCTCCTCAGAGGAACGCTTCCACGTAGAGCTTCACTTCAGCCCTGGTGTCAAAGGCGTTGAGGAGGAGGAGAACGCACCAACTGGCTTTGGCTTCAGGCCCGCTTCTGCAGAGGTAGCACGGCAGGTAGTATCGCATCCGAGCATTTGTGCCATGTCTTGTTCTGCAGATATCAGCATGTGGATTATCTCTTCTTTTTTTTTTCACATTCAGAACGGGCAGAAGCAGCCTGACCCCGGCAGCTTGGAGGACCTCTCACGAGATGAGACCGACCGCGCCGTGCCGCTGTCTGAGCCAATCACTATTCAGAGGAAGTCCCCACTCATACGCAATCATAAGACGGGATCCATGGAGGTGATTCATACTAAACCACATAGTCGTGCAAAGAAGCCCTGTCATTACACTAGAATTTTGTTCACAAAATAAATGTATTTCATTGCGGGTGTGGATGTGAAAGGTTTTGGCTACGTAAAACAATTTCTTCTGTTGTTTTGGCTTCTCCTCTTGTCTTGCCATATTTCAATCTCCAAACTAACAGCCGGAAGTGTAGACTGGTGCAAGATATCAAATACACTCGAGCTGCACTGTTGCCACTGTCTGATGGTTGCATGTGTGTTTTTTTTTGTGTTTTTTTCACCAGGTTCTATCAGAGACATCGTCCTCCAAAGTAGGCAGTTATCGCCTCTTCTCGCTCTGCTCACGTCAGTCCCCCGAGATGAAACAAAGTGGATTAGGTAGGTGTCATAATGCCTAGTTTCCATGGCAACCATGTGTATAGACGACAGTGCGAAATGGCTCAGAGTGGGAGGGATGGGCGGGACAGGTTTTATAAGATGATTTTTGATCTGAGAGGACATTATCATTAAGGTAATTAATACACTCTGAGGGGCTTTATTTTCTGTGTGTGGAAATGCATGCAGGCCGCTGAAGGGTACTTACTTTTGATAACATGGTGGCTACATTTTATGTCTGTTTTTAGGATCTAAATCTGTCTCCAAAAACATTTTAAATTGACAATATTCTAGTTTTGTAACTGAAATTTAGAATTTAAAGGCCGTACTTGCTTTAAAATAGTCCAATTAGCAGGACAGAGATTATAGTCCTCCTGGAATAAAAGGTATGTGCATGGTGATTCTCCTTTTCAATATTTTGTTTTAATTTCCACCAATTTTAATCTTTGTCTGGAAGATTAAGCCTCTTGTTTTAAAAATCGTCTCAACGTTCTGTTCTTTTGCATCAAGAAGTGAGTCAGTTGTGATATTGTTTTGCACTCCATCCATGTGAACTAAATGTGATGAAAAATATTTGTACAGTGGCATGTTCAGAGACTACTGAGGCGTTACATTCTGTTCAGAGTTAAAGTGTTAACCTTTATGCAGCTCCATGCAGGTTATTATTAACTCCTCTTTCCATCGCAGTAAGCCTCAGATCTGTTCAACATAATCCTGATACAATGTAGTGGCTGTTAAAAGAAAAATCCACCCCAAGTTGCATTTCTTTGTCAGTTTTGTTGTTTGGTAGTAAGTTTTATTTTTACTGTCATGGCCTGCGTGTTGAATTATATCAAACACAGCGATGCAGTCTCAGCTGTCTACAACATCAGAGATAAACATCACGTTTTGGTGCCCTAGAATTAAAGAACAACCCCGTCTGTTTGCAGCTGCCGTGTTGCGCTGTTTTCAACAGTCATGCAGGAAGACATTTTTCAGAGAAACATCACTAAGACCAATCTCATTTTGTCGCTTTTGCTTCTTCACTATTTTCTCTTTCTGTGCTGCCCTTTTGCACTCTGCAAAAATTGGGACGTTAAAAGATTTCTGGGTGGATTTTTCCTTTTAGCCCCATAGCCTGGCATAGTGGCTAAACTTGAAAATCTGTCTCCAGCCTTCTGTGAGGAGTGAAGAGATGGACAGGAATGTACAAAAAGCATGGTCTCCTCTGGGTCCTTGTGTTCCTCTGTCTCTTTCTCTGTTTTTCAGCCTCCTTTTCTCTTTGTCTCTCTCTGCATAGTTGTTTGAGTAACGGCATGATATGTAGTGGTGACTAACCCCCCCGACCCCCCCCCTCGCAGGCTCTCAGTGTGCCGGGCTCTTCAGCACCACTGTCCTAGGTGGGTCCTCTAGCGCCCCTAACCTGCAGGACTACGCACGTGCACATCGCAAAAAATTCTCCACTGGCAGTCTGTCCTACAAAGACGGTACGTGTTTGAGACCGCGCTCCATCACAAACCTGCACAGGGCAACAGTAGATCAGTGACACATTTCCTCTTAGTTGACATCCTGAGCGTTGCCCTGTGGGGAAACTGCGCACATGAACATATTAAGTAGAAACGTGTACTGTAAGTACGTTTAGCAAGGAAAAAGTATTGGTTACAGTAGTTAGAGAACTGAGTTGGACTGGAAGAGTATGTGCTCTATCAGAAAAGTGAAAATCAGGAAGGAATAAATATCATGTATGCCCATACATCTATTCTATAGCTATGTTTTTAATCATTTCTATATATTTAGAATCCATGTTCATTCTAGCCACCAAAACCACTGGATTTTTCCATCTTTTTTTTCCCCGCACTACTTCCAGTAAAAATAGTGTATTTCTTTTAAGCAGTTCGTATACATGCTGCCTCAGGCCCAATTAAAACTTCCAAACAGACTTTAGACTACATGGAATATGTTTGAAGACCACAACAGGAAATAAGCTTTTTATAAGCTTTACTAAGTAAAGCCAGTACCCTGGTTTATTTAAGTATTCTACTGTATAATAAAATAACACGCGGTTTATGGAGTTAATTTAAGAGTTGCATACACTTTGGTCTGATTTATGTTAATTTTGTAAACTGCGCAGTGGAGATCACACATTCAGTGTTAGACAAGTCAGCATTGAGTGTTTTTTTTTGGAACTACTGCATGTATGAAGCAACTGGTAATCAGTTTGTCTGTTAACTGTCCCTCATTCTCAAAAATCATCTTCCCATGTTTTATTTTTCCTTCTGCATGGTCCATGGCTGCACTGAGTTCCATTTACAGTAAAAATCTACACACTGAAGAAAGACTTTGTTATAGAAACAACAAAACCAGCACCTGCTGACAAAAGAAACATTTGTGATTCTTCCAAGACAAACATGATAATCTGTCTTATAAACTCAGTTATATATGTACATAGACTCATACAGCAATTCTCATCATTCTCATCTTCTACTGTTTTTATTTTTGGCAATTTTCTCTGAAAATATTGGCCCTCTGCTGATGGAGTTAGAAATCTAGGGCTGTAACTGTGTTCAAATATTATTCAAACACTTTGTTTGAATAATATTATATGTGAAAATAAATTCTAAACTGTCATTATTAAATCCACGGCTTAATTATGCATCATAACATGGCCACCATGCTTGGCCCTGATTGTGTATTGTGATTGTGGCCCTGATTGTTTTTGTATTGATTGTCTGTTGTCATGTCGTCCAGTAGATGTCACTGTGGTATCATACAGACACACAGTCTGTTCTCAGTTGCCATCCTCCTGGTTGTCTCACATGTAGCCTTGCTGTTGGTCTTTGTCATCCATCTTGTTACACCTCATTTTCAAGAATCAAAGGAAGCATTCTAGTCCTGACACAGTCGAGTACGCACACACTGTGCTGCTTCAGAGCATGCTCCTCCGTGAGTGTAATGTTGGCGTCATTGTTTCCATTTTTTCAATGCTGAAGCATCTTAATTCTGGTCGAGATTACCAGTTGATATTTTCAGTGTTGTCTCTGTGTCTCAGTACGTGACAGAGAACGGGCTAAATGGCATTTAACTACTTACTGGGATTGTTGGATATCTTGTCTTTAGCAGGAAGAGGAAAGGAAAGTACAAATTGGACCGGAATATTGGGCTTGTTTTTTGAAGATTTATATTTCTTGGTGTGTACTCTTCACATCCTAAGTTAAAAACATCTCATCTCACTTTGTCCTCCAGAAGATGTTCATCCATGTGTTGCCCCACAGCCATCTTCAAACATCAGATATCTCTCTTTTAACGGTAACTTCAGTTAGGGCTTCTTCATACAGCTGGAACAGGTAGTTCTGATTCTTAAACTTCTCATTTGTACAGGTGTTGGTTGATCTTTCCTCTATTGCGTCCACATTAGAAAAGACCAGGGAAATGAAAATAATGATATTCAAGTTACTGTGGCTCAAAGTAACACTAGTGAATTTTTTTTTTTTCCTCAGAGTTGTTGTCTATGCCGGCAGTAAAACGATTTTCTGTGTCGTTTGCAAAGTATCCGACTAATGGTACGTCTGCTTCTTTCAAGTATTTTTCCACTTCACCTCCCTTTGTCTTGCATGTCTTCAAACTTTTGTTTTTTGACCTTGGGTTTTTTTTTCCCACATGGCCAACAAGCATTCCAGCTTTCTGTAATTTTTTTTCTAATTATTTAATTACTTTTTGTTTTTGTTTACCCATATGCTTTGTGGACTTTTCTAACACTACCTGACATTCTCTTTCTAACCAGGGTTCCCACTGGTCATTGAATTTTTGTAAGATATAAAGAAATTAGGAGACAGGGAATGTCAGCGAATTTTTACAAAAGCTTCATAGTAGTGTAGCAGAAAATACAGCAGACATCTTGACACTATTTACTTTCATTTATTTTTAAAAACACAGAATGTCAGCAGTGGGATGAATAGGATTGCTGTTATCAAATTTTTACTTAATTCCAGTTTAAACCAAATACTCTGGATCAGTAAGTGTGTTTACCTGTACTTAAGCAACCAGGTTACTGCTGACTTTGTGCAGTACATTGTAATTTGTATACAAGAAATGTGGTTTCTCTGAAGGATTAGAGAAATTCCTGGCTGGGTTTCTCCTGGGGAAGGTCTTTTTCTTTTTTTTGGGCATGTAATGTAATGCAAGTGCAACTGCTGCTCGGATATAAACCAACAGACAGACTGCTCCTTAAAAAAAGTTTTGCAGATAAGATCGACTAATTAACCAAAACAAAACAACAAACCTTTGCTAAACTTTAATATCTTATACAGCACGATATTGGAAAAGAACTAATATAGCCACTGTAAATCCAGCCTGAGTCTGACTTTGATTTTCAGTTTTTCATTACTGCTGTGAGAGAGTGACCTATTCTGCTCTTGTATTACGAGCCACACAAATATCCATGGTTACTATGGCCTTCCCCCTGCATTCATCTGTCTGAATACTGAGGCTGTGTCCAAAACCACTTCCTCGTTCACTCATTCGCTGCTCCCAATACAGTAGACACTCTGTAGAAAGCAGCAAATTAAGATTCCAATCACTTACTAATCATCATCATTTTCTCATCTTTTAAAATGCGGAGCATTGCATTGTGGGATCGTTAGCAGAAAGTAGTGTACACGCCATGAACACTAGTTTTTTCATCCGATTGTTGTTGTTTTTTCAGGATGTTATTTAGGGGACAAATTTGCACACACAATCCAGACACTCAAATATAATGGCAGACTAAAAATAGTGCAGGGAGTGATTTCAGAAGTAGTCTTGAGAGGTCAAAAGTCTACCAACATTTGTACTATAAAGAACTACTTTATTGTGAGACTAACGTATTTTGATGTGTGTCTTCTGCTTTACTGCCGGTGTTTTTCTGCTTAAAGTTATAAGAGATATCAACTAAGTATTTTGTTACAGGGCCATTTGAAAAATCATTTCTGAAGATAAAAGTTGAATATTTGTATAATATCATTCCCTGATTCATCAAAGGGCCATTTAAGTGTTCCACAAACTTCCACAAAGTGTGGGGACTTGCAAGAGACAAAGAAGGTTCATAATTGAAGCAGCTTGTCCCTGGTATGTTTTAAGATCCACAAGCACTTCCAATCCAACTGAGTAGTGTCCTTTGGTTAGATCCTCCCTGACTGGTAAACATCGCCTTCAGTTTGTTAGGCAGGTTTTCTGTTTACAATTTAGCCTCCAAACCAAGATAATAACCCTGGTCCTCCTGAGAAGACGTTATAAAACTGTTTTCACAGGCTGAGTAGTATTTCTCTCCGACTAGCTAATTGACCGGAATCAATTCAAAATCGGTGGCGTTCACCTTTATTTTAGAAAGCCGATAAATAACGAGTCTATTTTTGGTAATTGCAGCCAGAATCCTTTTTTAAACTTTTAAATCTTCATCCCTCCCTCACTGTTTTCATTTTTCAAAAGCAGCCGAACAATGCAAAGAGCCTTCTGATGGACTTTTGTACTGAGCCAAGGGTGGGAACCCTGTTTAACATCCTGTATTCAATTTGTAAATTGATCACCATTACCCAATAATTTAGTTGCCCCGCCCCCCTCCCCAGTGGATAGATCTGTGTGTGCGTGGGTGTGCATGTGTACATAGTAATTACATAAAATACACCTGTTCCCATCACTGTAGAGGATGTGAGTTGAGCTGTTAAAACACCACCAACAGCACATGAATGTTTAACCCTTCCTCTGACCTCGGCTTCATGACACTCCCTGTATGCTAACCTGTAATTTGTAACACTTCCGGTATATATTTTTGGATTAAAGGATGAATACGGATCAATCACAGCTGACTGAACCAGGATCAGCTCTTGGTGACAAACAGAGGAAGGGTTAAAGCATTGTTCATCCCATCTCCTGTGTCTGTTCTGAAAGAAACATCGGTCAGTTTTGTTTTCATTCATAAGCACACTTTTCAATGTTTTCAGTGCACAGATGTGGTTTCCAGTTTGTTCAAGACTTGAAAAAGGGGCAAATATTTAGTTATTAATGAAGAAGTGTAATGTTAGTGTTTGTGGCTTCAGCTGAATGTCTCCACTTTAGTATTTTTAGTGATTTTGGACTGTAGACGGTGAGGCACAAGGGCAGATTATAAGATATTAAAGTGGTTGTGAAGCTCTTATCTGTATGATCCTGTCTTTCCACTCTGTCTGGAGGGAAGACAGGACCATTTTAAAATGGATGGAATCAGCAAGTTTTGGTCAGTTGGGATTTTGTATGAGCTCAGATCTCTGCGTTCGGATTGAACGGCCAAGTTGGATTGTTTCGTGTAGATAAATTGAGAGTTTTCGGTTGTTTAACTTGTCTGACTGGTGAAAAATGTTCGTCAACATTCTCCAGATGTTTCGGTGGAGCGTTTCTGTGACAGGCGACGTACGGCATCAGCCCAAGCAATAACGTCCATGATGAACACTTCCTGTTAAGACACCATGCGCTTACAGGATAACTTCCCAACACTATATTTGTATGTTTTTCTCTTACTTATAATATTCACCACAGGAACACAAGATGACACATCCACCACAGCAGTGGCTCCACCTCTCTGGTGCACTGCGACAGGTACAACAGCCCCCAGTAATGCGGCTGTGTTTGCACCAATGTCCAGCTGCAACTTTATGTAAATGGTGCAATAAGATGACGGCAGTTGTCTAAATTTGTTTGTTAATGTGGACATGAGATGTGTCTGCGCATTTAGCAGAGTCTGCAGTGTTTATTTGGAGAGTTTTCTGCGAGACTGTTACCGCTTCCTGCAAATGTCTTGTGTCAGACTTGCTCCTTTGTGGATTCTCATTAATTGGATCAATGTTATTTTCAATAGTGTATACAGATTTTAAAGTAAAATTTAGATACTGCAGAGGAGCAACATGATGTTTTTATTTTCGGTGTCTTGTTCTGAGCCGTGAAAAGTTGCTTGAGATGATTTGCTGCTTCTTCTGATCTTTGGCTGTTTGGCGGCCAGGATGAGCTGTTGGCTGCCTCTTTATAGCACCACCTTTGTATGCTACACTTCCCCTCCCTCCTGTTTACTCTCTCTAAATCCCTCCCTTTCTCTCCAAACTCCCAAGCCTCCTCTCATCTGTATCTTACTTCAGCCCTTCTCTCTTTCTTCCTCCTAGCTTATATCCTATCGTTTCATGTCATTTATACTCCTCCCCCTCCTCTTCCTCCTCCTCCACTGCTCTGTCCTTCCTCGCTCTTCCTCTTCTTCCTCAGAGCCCTTGGAGGAGCATCATGTGGCCCAGTTGTTGAGGCGTTTCTCCACCGACCTTAGCCTGGGCCGCCACTTCTCTCTGGACAGGGCAGTGAGTCACCACCTTCATCAGTGCTCCTACCACCTCCGCCTCTTCCGAAACTGGCTCATCTCCGGCCAAGACCCCCTAGAGTACCTCCACGGTCAGCCCCTGGCCCCGCCCTCCATCCCCCCTGCCTCCCGCCCTGTTCAACCACTGCTCACGGTTTAGTTGGGACTGTGCTTGTTCTGTGGTTGGCTCTCATGCTTTGCCTCTTGATGTTTCTGCATGCTTGCCTGTTTCTGTGGTTATGCAGATTACAAGCTGTATTGGTGTGAGCTGCTTGAGATTTTTGGGCAATTTTTGCGACTACTTTCCTTCCCCTCTGCAGTGGTATCAGTAGCCTTTTCTCCAATCTGTAAACACTTAGCGTTTGTAATTCTGTTATTTTTATTTTCTGTTTTTTGAAGGATCAGAGATTCTTAAACTTTAT
Organism: Lepomis gibbosus; assembly: GCA_029875015.1. NCBI lineage: Eukaryota > Metazoa > Chordata > Actinopteri > Centrarchiformes > Centrarchidae > Lepomis > Lepomis gibbosus. The sequence continues at coordinate 8,634 of JAPMOB010249062.1, forward strand.
GAAATGAAGCTAAATTTTTCAGAATTAAACTGTAAAACAATGTGAAAAGAAGGGCTGCAACTAATAACTTTTTATTATCAAATAGTCTGACAGTTCACTTTTTATCACTTGTTTGGTCTATAAAAAGCAGTAAAAAGGAGAAAAATCCCCGTCACAATCTACCAGACCCCAAGATGACATCTAAGTGTCCTATTTTGTCCAATTAACAGTACAAAACCCCAAACATACTGAGTTTACTATCATTGAGGACTAAGAGAACCAGAAAATAACCCCATTTGAGCAGTTAGAAGCAGCACATTTTGGTTCCTTTGTTTTAATACAACTTGTTCTACTCTTATCAAAACAAAAATGGTTAAAAATATTGGCAGCCCATCCTCTGATAAATTATTTGGCCCACCTGCCGGACGTAATTTTAATACAAGATAAATATAGATTTTTCTTGTAGAGAAACATGTCGCCATACTTATTTACTGTGGTATTTATTTAAGTACATAACTTAACATAACTTTTATTGTTACAACACACCATAATTTAGCTTCAGTATAAACTGGATAATTCAGGTAGACAGCATATTGTGAGGCATAGCTCGAAAACATCAAGATACAAAAAACTATATGCAGGAAAACGTCTGTTTAAAAAGCCAGCCGGTGTGATGAAGCCAAAACTTTGATACTTCGCAGGTTATAATTTCAGACTTTAGGTCGGTCCAACTTCTCACTCGTTATAAAAGAACATGTACGCTCCCCCAAACTCAATATTACTGAGCTCAGTAACAATGGCTTATGCATCATGAATTATAAGTGGTGTAATTATGCTCACAGTAAAACAGCAACACACACCATTCCTAACCCTAACCCACTAATGTTTGAATACACTGCAGTGATCACAGACCTCAATATTTCTGAGTGCAGACTGAAATCCATCTGTAGCAGAAAGTATAAAACTGTCAGCTGTAAAAAGCCATCGTTGAATGCGTTGTCATATTCTTAGTCTTTGATCGGATTTGTCCTGATCTAAATCCGGAAATGTTGCTAATTTTAGACAACTTTATTCAGGCTAAATCCTGCTGCTTGTGTTTAGACAATATTAAACACTGATGCACTGAGAAATTTGGTGCATTTTTCTCATAAAGGAAGAGTTATGTAGACAAAAAAAAGTTTACATTCCTCACACTATTGGTCTCAATACAGGAACTCTCAGGTATACCCACCCATTTATACAGTAGTAGAAATGATTCCTCCGCAAACTGTATATAAATGAACATATTGCACATAGCGTTATTGGCAGTAGGTTTTTGACAACATAATATATGAATATTTATATTTTTAAACGAAACCGATTGCTGCCGACAAAGCAGCATCATCTTGGCATCAAGCTGTCTCAGCTCAACATTAAAGATTTTTTACTTTCAGCTCTAAGTGGATAATTTATCATCACTATCCTAAATCTCCATGTTTTGTAATGATACAGAAACTGGTGTCATTAATACACATTACGTTCAACTGTGTGTATTTGGGATTGGCTGCTCTGTTTGAATCAGGTGTCCTCCTACCTGACCTTAACCAGCATGTGATTCCTGCTTATTTGCTATACATCTGCCGTACTCACGCCCTGTGCAGGTGAGCACAGTAAAAACGTCCACTTCTGAAGTTTTAAATGATCGAGGCAAGCTGTGACGCTTTGTGATTGTGAACAGCGCTGTGAACAGAAATGCGGCTTGGTTGAGATGTGTGGATGAACTGCCTTCGATAACGTGTTTGATCGGATCTGCAATCTGGGCAGCTTAGACCCCTGCGTGCTGCCTCTAGAGCTGCAGCTTCTGTGTGTTGGGACTAACAAGAAAGGAAGATGTTATGATTTTGTAAAGGTCTGCTTGCTTTTGCAAATCCAGCGAGACGTTTGAGATGTGTAGACTTGTTACCGTTTGCTATGGTGTCATGTTGTCTTGGCGTCCAGCATGGTTTTTGCAACTTGCCTGTGTGGAAATGACCCGTAGAGGCTGGCCGGAGTTCACAGCGAGTCAGGGCCCGTTGGGGAGCAGGAGCAGGATTTCAGAGCACCGTGTTGAGGTGTAGTGTATGAGTTGTATTGGGGCGGTGGTGTCGGGCGTCAGCTGAAGTCATTCTACCAGCTCCTCTTCTGACTGCCTAGTCTAACTGAGGGCTGATGTGCCTGCGGGCGTCATGTCTCTGCTCTGCCGCAGGCTTCGAAGGCTGCTCCATGGTGCCCTCCATCTATCCCCTGGAAACGCTGCACAACTCGCTGTCGCTAAAACAAGTCAACGAGTTCCTCGCCGGTGTGTGCGAAAGTGCAGGGGATCCACACACGAGGACTACCAGAGGTTAGAAACAAACACAAATTCGTGTTATATTTTGCATTATGGACATCATAGTCTTTGTCATTTAACTTGACTCGTGGTCCTTGTTCTATCCCCACAGCTCTGTCAGCCATGTTTGGCGCACACAACCAGCCGTCAGTGGACTCGTACATCCCTCAGAGAGTCTCTTCCTCCATCTCTCTCAGATCTCGTTCCGACAGACCTCCTTGGTGTGAGTACCGCACCATTGCTCCTTGTTCCCACCAATTTGACATTTCTAGGTTGGCCTCCGTCGGCTGTCTCATTTTCAGACTGTGGATTATTTATGGAATACAAGTCGTCCCTCACAGCCTCACAGTTGTTAGAGCAGTCTGTCATCTTTCCAGACTCATTGCTCAGCAGAACCCAATGAACCAACACAAACTGGCTAAATGAATCATAATAATTTAGTTCTGTCTATGTTATTATTCCCTCTCATACGAGGACTGTTTGTTTTTTTTCTGTTCTGCAGACAGCAGCGGCCCATCCAGCACAGTATCCAGCGCTGGACCGTCTTCTCCCACTACAGCTGACACTTCCCCACGCTTCAGCTTCAGTGATAAGATCTCACTCACCCCGCAGAGCAGCGAGGAAACTCACTCCTCTCAAAACATCTCTACCCAGCAAGTGGCTGTCTTTGGGTCACAAGTCCTTGACCCAAATTGCCCTGGTGTTTCAAACCCCTCTGAAGTCCCTCTGACTCCAAATAACTCACCAGAGGATGATGCTGAGCACTGCGCTGTTACTGATCACCAGCCTGATGATCTCGAACACACACAGGAAGAGCCAGAGGTGAATTCTGCAGTCGTAGATTCTGCAGACGTGGATGCCTCCAGCAGTGCGATTTCAGATCCTGGCCTGAGACCGCCCTCCTCTGCGTTAGCTGAGCTCACTCTGAGTCGGATGGAGGGTTACTGCCTCCCAGGCTCTCTGCCTGTGCTGTTGGAGCTCAGAGAGAGCAGCAGTGAGGCGGGCTCCAGCTCCCAGACGCCCCAGTCTCCCGAGGGACCTGATGAGTTCTTTGACACTCAGGAGTCGATGGAGTTGTGGATAGACAGTCCAGAAAGCCTCCCTAGTCCTGAGACGCCTCTAGAGGTCGGAGCCGCTCACACAACAGAGCCGTAGGGCGTGGACACCTCCAGGCTAATGACCTGTCAGAAACTACCATGGTTACATCTGTAACTTTACAAGCACTATCCGTGTCGGTCATGAGCAGTGAGGCATTGTACTGAGCTACATCCAACTGGACCTCCCTTATCGTCTAGCTTGATGACTAATAACATATGAGTGTGATTCTCACACTAGACTCTGTGTTGGAGATTTTTGACAATGCCACACTGCTGTTCATTGCCTTTTTAAAAAGCTCACTGGTAACACAACCAGTGACACCACCGAGCCTCCTATGACAGTCCACCGGTTCAGTTCATCTATCTGTAAAGATGTAGGAAGCCACTTGTTTATTGCTTTATTGTCAAGTTTAAACTTAACTCTCGTTTACTGTCGCTTAAATGCTGTTATGCAAGCCTTTTCCTTAAAGCTGCATTAATCAATGTTTGCCCACTAGGGGGCATAAACACCCACAGCCCTGACATGTAATCACTTTATGAAGCTATTATAGCTAAGGTGTCAGTTGCCTAGTTACCTGTCACCTCATTGGAGTTTGGGTCCTCACAATGAATTTAAGTCCAATATCTCCTTTTAGCACTGGTTTGCCCTCCAACAAGTCCTGTGAAAAATGCTCGACACTATGCTCGCCAGACAGTCGATAACGTTGTCTGCCTGCCTTTACATACTGGGCAGGTAATGTACAGGAAATTTATCAGGGGTTGATGAGAGTGTTAAGGTAGAACCATACAGGAAATATGCTGTAAAACTAAAACAATGAGCTAAAAGAGGCAAAAAGAGGTCTTCAGTTTAGTTTTTGTCACCTTAAAGATATTGATTAATGGAGCTTTAAATTCTGTAAAGTCTGTCTTGCGTCTTTCTTACGTTCAGCCATTACTGTTGGACAGCTGCAGTAGTGAAGTTTTAGGCAGCCGTGCTTTATCATCAGTATAAAAGCACAAGCTTTGCTGTTTTCCTTCTTTCTCCTTAGGATATAGAGACTTATAGACTCATTACATATATGAGAAACACAGGAAATGACTTGCAGTACAAGACAGAGAGAACCCAATCTCTGGCTGTTCTGTTTTTCTGTGGCGCTACATGTTTAGTACCTGCATCTGTGATTTCAAAACAAAAGCTGAATGACAGCAGCTGAACCTTCATTACTGCCAGTAAAATCTAATAAGTGTTTAAAATCCCGGTCAAACCGTGTGTGCACTGCTGACTGCCAAAGTCCTTAAGCCTCATTGAAGATTTAATATAATCAGTAGGAACTGATAGAGAAAATAATATTTATTTTGAAATTGCATCTTGGAGGGAAAAAAGTCTGGTATTTTTGATACCCACATCAGATATTTAATTGTACCATAGCGACTGTATATTTGTAAAATCACCTCATTATGTGGGAAAGATCTGTAAGCTAATCTCTCATTTTATCACTGAACAAACAGGAGGGGCGTTTTAAAGTAAATATGCTTTTATTGTGGCAAGCAGTTATGTAGCAGGTGTGTGTGTGTGTGTGTGTGTGTTTGTTTGTGTGTGTGTGTGTGTGTGTGTGTGTGTGGGAGGGGACACACATGCTTGAGAAGCAATTCAGGTAGAAGAGTATGCTGATGTGCAATTCTGTGTTTCATCTGAGGGATTTCATGTTACATGGAGATGTACTGTACAAATTTGAGTCATCCTGTCTGTGTGTACGGATCATCACTTTGCTTTTGTGCAGCAGGTGCTGTTTGCTTAAAGGGCCAATTTGCTATGGTGTCTTAAGGCAAAATTCTTGGCTCAAATATCACATAAAAAAAAATATTCTGGCCTCTAGTGGTATCTGACCATGCGGACAGTTTTTGTTTTTATTTGTCCAGGTTTTGAGACTTCTAAAAAAATTTTTTTTTTTTTTTTGTAAATCAGCAACAATGTGTTTTCAAAACCAGTTTTGACATGACTTTGGATAATTCAGACCTCACGGAATGGTTTTCTTTGGACGTGCTTTACTCTATACTTAAAGAGTAACTTGTAACCAGGCTGACATTTAGGTAAGTGTATTTCCTCCTGGTGTTTTTAGTTGCATTTTTAATTTGCTCATAAAAAGAAAGTGTAACTTGCGGAAAATTGAGAAAAAGTCAAAGTTTAAGCAGCAGAAACAGACACATCATGGCGTACATGAATCATATCACTTCAACATCAAGAGACTAAAAATGTCCACAGAACGACGAGACAATTACGTTTCTAAAATGAATACATGAAACAAGCATCACATTTCCATCATGTTTTCTTCACCTTTCGAGACTTGACTGAAGTAATTTATATCATTTTGTTATGCCCTCTTTTTCTGCAATGGTTTAATGACACCCAAGTGGAGCCATATAGCCAGAGCACTAGTACTAAGGGCAGACTGTCTCCAGACCTGGACAAATTCAACCAAATCTCCATGGCTGGACACCACTAGAGGTGTATTTTTTGTAATGAACTGACCCTTTAAAAGCTGCTCTGAAATCTACCCTTTAATCATTGACAACAAACCTTCTGATAGATTGTTTAGTAATCCAATATCAGTAATAATCCAAGATCTCCCTGCTGAGCTTTGGTAGCTGCCCTTCTGAATGCTTTGCGAACTGAAACGCTCTCACTTCATGTCTATTTCAACCTGTTGGCTAATAAGCTTTGGTTTAGATGCACCATATGTGTTTTCCTTAAATCTGTGTTGTGTGTACCAAACCGATTGACTCTACAGCTCAACCACTTCCACAAATGTTTCCTCTCTGTTGTTCTGTTGCTCTGTGTGAAGTTAATATAATTTGGTTTTAGAAAGATCATTACTGTATATGGAACATCCACAATATACTGTAATACTTCCAACAATGTTACAAAATACAGCTTTGGAATGTAAATTCCATGTGTGGGTCAACTTTATTGTCTGGTTCAGTATCATGGTTTCTCTTATGGTGTAGCAGTTGCCACAAAGTTGTTACAAACATATGTTATTCAATTTTTTTGTTTAGAACATTTGAAATATTTCATTGCAAATCATCCATTAAGTCTTTCCTTGTAGTTGAAGCAAACTGATGGCAAGTAATAAAGCAAAAGATACAGATTACCTTATTATGTCAAAAAAAAACAGCTAGATGTTCTTCATTATGACAGACTGATATAAAACAGTTTAAGAGTAAGTAAGAGTTTGGTTGGATTGTTTTTTTTTGTTCTTTTACAAAAATTTTGACAAAAGAGCGAATTAGGTTTTTGTAATCTTAAAATCCGTGACATCCAGAAAGAGTCTTACACATAAGTATGTGGACACCTGAACATTATATCCATATCTGATTGTTGAATATGTTACTCAATAATCATGCCCATCAATCTGCTACTGTAACAGCTTATTTTCCTAGCCACAAGAGCAGCAGTGAAGTCCAACACTGTTTTTTGTGATAAGGTGTGGTTCACAGTCGCTGTTCCAGTCACCCCAAAGGTGTTGGATGGTGTTGAGGTCAGAAGTCTGTGCAGGCCAGTCAAGTTATTCCACAGCAAACAGGGAAAACCATTTCTTTATAGAGCTGCTTGTGCACAAGGGCATTATGTTGAAACAGAAAGGGGTCTTGCAGTCTCTTGGCACATTATCAGCATATGTTATGCTGTAGCATTAGGATTTCTCTAAGGGCTCCAGCCCAACCCATAAAAAAAACCGCTTAAGACAGGATGTGAACAGGCATGTATTTCTCCCTGATGATACTTAGACCTAAAGCAGCTAAATTACGTCTGAAGTCAGATGGTGTTACTCTGTCGAATAAATATGTTAGAAATAACTGTGTCCAGATGCCTGGAGTCAGCAATATCGCAGTGTGACGGTCGTCACTGTGCAGTGAGTGATGTTCAGTTCGAGCTGAGGAGTACAGGGAAGGAGAGGGAAGTGGTATTTTGCTAGTATTTCCAGCTCTCGGTAAATACAGTCACAGGAAAAAGGATGTAAATCCTTTGGAATTATCTGGATTTCTGCATAAATTGGTCATAAAATGTGATCTGATCTTTGTCTAAGTCAAAACAATAAACAAACACCGTGCTTAAATTAATACCAAACCAACAATTATGTTTTTATGTTTGTTTTTTTAAACACATCGTATAAACATTCACAGGAAAAAGTATGTGAACGTCTGGAATAATTCTCCAAAAGCTAATTGGAGTCAGCAGTCAGCCAACCTGGAGTCCAATGAATGAGATGAAATTAGAGGTGTTGGTTCGACCTGCCCTGCTTTATAAAAAAACACACAAACCCATTTTAATTTTGCTATTCTCATTGAGCATTGCCTGATTTGTACCATGCCTTGAACAAAAAAGCTCTCAGAAGACCTAAGATTAAGAATTGTTGACTTGCATGAAGCTGGGAAGGGTTACAGAGGTATCTCTAAAAGTCTTGAAGTCCATCAGTCCACAGTAAGACAAACTAGCTGGAGATGGAGAAAGTTCAGCACTGTTACTACTCTCCCTTGGAATGGCCGTCCTGCAAAAATGACTACACAAGCACAGCGCAGAATGCTCAGTGAGGTAAAGAAGGATCCTAGAATGTCAGCTGAAAACTCACAGAAATCTCTTGAACATGAGTTAATGGGAGGCCACCAATGCGGAAGCCACTGCTGTCCAAAAAAACACTGCTGCATGTCTGACGTTTGCAAAAAGGAACCTGGAATTTCCACACCACTACTGGCAAAATATTCTGTGGACCGATGATACCAAAGTTGATTTGTCTGGAAGGAAAACATTACCCAATGTGTGGAGAAAAAAAGGCACAGCACATCAAAATTTCATCCCAACTGTGAAGTATGGTGGAGGGGGAATCATGGTTTGGGGCTGCTTCGCTTGCCTCAGGGTCTGGAAGCGTTGCTATCATCGGCGGAAAAATTAATTCCAAAGTTTATCAAGAAATTTAGCAGGAGAATGTATCGGTCCACCTATCTGAAGCTCAACAGAAGATGCTTTCTAGCGTGGCCCAGTCAGAGTCCTGACCTCAACCTGATTGCAATGCTATGGAAGAATATTGGAATCTATTATAATCTTGAGAAGCTGCAGAGCTGCAGTCTCTATTCATTCAACTTACACTGTAAATTTCCAGCTAAACTGAGGCTTTTGGGAGAGGCTTCTCTCTCTTTCGCCTGTCATTCACCGGTCTTATACAGAGTGTTGCGTGCATGCCGTGCTGCCGAAACCTGCATGCACATCGCAGGTCTGTTTAAAAACGTTTTAATATTCTTTGTGCGGTTCATCAACTGTGATAAATTATCCGAAAGTCCCGCAAGGTGCGGAAAACTCTGCACCGGTGAAGCTTGGGCTCAGTTTCTTCAGCAATGTTCCTCTTCTGCCGCTATACACGCTACGCTTACACATGCGCACTGACGACCCAGGGTTAGGGTTAATAATTTGGATTTATTTACGCACTTTAAAAACATTTATTGAATTTTTTTTTTTGGTTTATTTACAGCATTACACTTTGAAATGTATAGTGTTATAGGCTGTATATTAACTTATTGGGAGAAACCTGGCAGTTCTAAGTAGTAGTAGTAGTAGTTGAAAAATGGGGGTTTGTCAAACATGTTTTATATTTCTCCAGTGATGGAAGAAGTATTCAGATGGTTCACTTAGGTAAAAGTAGCTGTATCACAGTATTTAAATAACTGTCAAAGAAAGTATCATCAAGCTTTTAAAATGAACCCAGACAGCAGAATGAGCCCATCAGTGTTACATTATTTGTTATTAATATATTATAATTGAATTGACTTGGTATCGTAATGTTGTAGCTGGTTGATGTGGAGTTAATTCTTACAACTTTATATACTGTTAGATAGAGATGATGTAGGATTTACAAGCTCATTATAGGTTTTGTATGTAGCATGTTCATCTGCAAAGTTAGTACAGCTATTAAACAAGGGTAATGTAATAAAAAGTACAATATGTCCCTCTGAAATGTAGTGTAGTAAATGGATAAAGTAGCACAAAGTGCTCTAGTTAAGTGCAGGTAAATCAGATTGTACAGTACTTGACCAGATGTAGTTAGTCCTCTAAGTAAGGTATTGAGAAAAATATAAGTCAATACTTGTATTGAACATGATACCCAGCCCTAAACTTCATTGAATATACTTGGTTATTTTCCACCTCTGAAGAAAAGGGAAACAGTCACATCTGTTGTTCCCCGTGTCTCCATCCTGATCATGTGACCCAGGAGGTGATGTCATTGCAACATCCATTCAGCAGCTTCTCACAGCGGGGATTGTCCTCCAGCTTCCAGTCTGCTCCTTCCTCCAACACAGTATCAGCTTCACAAAGACAAAACAGTGTCTGACTACAAAAACAGGGAGTTGATGCTCCACCAACTGCCGTCTCTGTTCAGCTTGTTTAGCATGACAAACGGCACACATCGGCACCGGAGGGCCTCGACGCTTTCACCCTGCAGATCTTCAGACTCTCAGACTGTTGAAAAAGGGTTTACAGAGTCTGAACAAAGCCCACACTGTTCCTGTGTTTGGACCTCTTTGTGCCCCCCCCACACACACACTCAATTACATCATCCTTACACTCTGAAGCCATGAGGAAGGAAAACTGGACTACTAAGCCTTTATGATTGGTTCCCAACCTTCAGTTCTGGACCCCACAATGGGTCAGAAGATGATTAACAAGATAGAGAAGAAGAAGAGAAATTGATTTTGCTGCACAATTTATTTTGTTTGTTTGTTTATTATTGCCACACTAACTGGCATGGCTGTAGGGAGAGTAATGTCAGACTGTTGAACATTTATTGTCCCGAGAGGATACATCCTAACGCCTTTGGAGATCCTTTTTCTATGACTTGAGCTTGACTTTTTGGCGTTCGGTAAAGATATTAAGACCATGAGGTAAACATTTTAATTTGTGCAATACTTCGCTTTAAAAAACTTGCAAAACTAATGATCTTCAGCTGTGCTTTGTGTTTTGCTTAATTAGCAAATATAAGCATGCTAACCTGAGATGGTCAACATAGTAAACATGAACCCTTTTCACTGCAAACATTTGAAACGCAATGGTGTATTTAAGGACATTAATGATGGCTGCCATTTATTGAGCTGAGCCAGTTCCAGTGCTTTAATATACGCCGTCACTTCTGGGTAGACAACTGGCAGTATAAAATCTGCAAAGATGTTTATTTCTGTTGCCAATTTCAGCGGTAACTGCAACATTTATTCATATATAGTTAATACATTCTGCTCTGCTTATTTTATGTACTCTGTTGCTTTGCTTGTGTCTTTTATAAACCAAATCTTCCCATCAGGGACATCTCACAACTGGTTGGACTAATTTTGGGTTCATTTTCTGTGGCCCTTTGGTACATTAGGTCCCCAACGAGATATGAAAGAATAAAACATTCAATTTAGATGAATGATCTACACTTTGAAATAACATCATAAAAAAAGAAAACAGTCAACATGTCGATGCCATTAACTTGTATGTACGTGACGGAGGGTTTTTCTATCTGGAAGTTATTGTCAACATTGTAACTGGTTGTATTGGGCGTGCTCACTCACTGGAACATTTACTGGGAGCAAACTCTTAGGTGTTGTTTAAATGCTGTTGTTTAGCTCCACAGGTCTCGAAAGAGTACTAAAAAAACCATAACACTTTGGTCAAACTGCACATAGTCATGCAACCTGTGAGTTCGCTAAAGCTAAAAGGTCGGGGAACCGGTGGCCCACAAATTGCTTCCCATAATCAGTTGAAAGTTTACAGAAGGAAAACATTTACCCTTTGTAATGATACCAAAAGAAAAGAGGAGGGAGACCTTTTTCTTTTTTTTTCTTTTTATTGGTCTTCACCACACTTTTTCCCTTTTAACAATAATTCTGTTTTCTATTTTACTTTTTTAATAATTTAAAGAGATAAAGATAATATTGCACTTAAAACAAGAGATGAAATTAGAATCATGAAGCAGAAGGAAGAAAAAAAACAACCACGAGGCTTTCTTTACAGCACAGCATAGCCAGATTACATGTGCCTCCTCGTTACCAGACAGCTTAGCTTCTTAAATATACATCTTTTAAAATAGCATTTCTATGTTGTCAGTTTTTCTTTAGCTATTACAATACAGGAGAACTCAAAAAAGGTACACATGCACATACAAGCAGGGCTCACTGAAAACCAACGGTGTTTATGATTATTTGTTTCACAGCAGACAAGTCTGAGTGCCACAGGTTTTTTTGTTGCTGTTTTTTTTTTGCACAATACAAAGATGCAGCGGTTATGTGTGAGTGTGTGTGTATTAAGCTTTGTCTGGAAAAAAGTGTGGATAATAGGAAATCCTCTAAAAATGTATTGACATGAGTGAACTGAGCCCCTCATGTCTGGCAGTCTGGGTTTTGAGTGGTCTGCTTATAGGTGAGTAGTGTTGATTTTGTAATTACTAGCTTTTACAGTGATGCAGTATTAATTAAGGAATGCAGATTACAGCGTCATTGAGTGACTGGGTGCACATTAGGTTAACAGGAAAACACTGACATCACCGTTAACCCTGTACCATCAAAGATGCTGTTAATGGATCCTTTTAAATTAGCAGGAAATAGAAACCTCAACTCGACATCACCTCCTCAAAGTCACAGACACAGCAACTTGTTTATCAAGCTGACAACATATTAATCTGCAGACAGAAATCATATTTTTGGTCAAACTGCATCCTACCATCCAAAGAAAGAAACTGTGGTGGGTATAATCTGCACACAAAGTTTTCCTCCCTGCACAGTCGGGATGTGTCGAGGGCTACAGAAAGGTTGTTACTGCCAGTGTGACCAATGACTCAGATGTACCATATGATGCACAGTAAACAAGGCAGCCAGGAGATCAAAGTCCTCCACAGAGAACATAAAGGTAATCTGCATCTTCACATTCAAATCAACTAGTACCGCTGAGGTTTGTGCTCCGCTCCCTGCAGCCCTCCGGTTTTTAAAAAGTCACCGCCTTTATGAACATGCATCTGTTATACATGCATCCCTAGATGAGTTGAGGGAGTAAAATATACAGAGAAATTTCTGGATTTTTGCTGTGGATCATAAAATAGCAACCCTAGTGAGATGCGTTGGTCCAGTAATTTGTTGAATAGTTTGTTTTATTTCTGGTTAAAATCTATTAAATTACTTAAAACTTGTCAAAATATAAAATAATCAATATCAAATTAAAACACATCTACACTTAATATTAAGTTTGTGTCACTTAAAAACATCCACTGAGTTACCACTGAAAGGAAACATTAATCGCCAGTTGAAAAAACAAGAACAAGATGCAATAATTTAAGGAGATTGTGGCTTAAAACAATTTTGAAAACTCAAGACAAACTATATTTTCTGCAATAAGGAACCAGAAATAAAATAGCACAGGTTTTCAGTGCAAATGCTGTAATTATACATTTTATGTTGCTGAATTTGAAAAAAAGCAAAAACTGCTTTAAGTTTTGCGCACTGGTTACTATTTGTGCTTCTTTGAGTGGCAGCTCAAGAAAATCTAAAATTCAACTGCGGAAATACTGAGTTGGTGCTTTAAAAGTGCCATTTTATGCTCAATATGTACAACTAAGACCTTTTTTGTGCACTGACGTTCTCACAGACAAAATTCAGATCAACAGAGGAGACCAGCTCGCCGTAGCCTCTGCCACAGAGCTGTGGATGTACCGCACGCTGAAATACCTTATATTTCTATGACATTTCCCTTCCAGCACAGCAGGACAGAAAGGCACATGTGGGTGACAGTCTAACCTCTACTTTCAATCGAACCAGTTCACATCTTTGTTCACCAGGCAAAACACAATCTCTCCTCGCAAACCACATGTTCCTATTGTTGTAATGGAATACATTCTTCATTCTTTAACACAGCTTTTCTATAAAGATCTTTTAGACGCAGCAACTGGTAGGAGGTTTGTCTTCTTTCCTGTAAGGAGCTTTGAACACGGAGTGCTGTTCTGTATGTAAAGATATAAACAAGTAGAATCCAAAGATCAGGATGATGACTTTGTATGATACTGATATCACCCCCTCTGCCTTCAGCTCTCCTCATGATCCACTGCAACGATATGTTAACTGGAAATACACTGGAAAAAATACATCAAAGACTACAGAAACAATTATAGAGAGAACTTATTTGTCAAATTCACTGTAAGAAATAAACAGCCACTGAGAAATTCTTACTGTAACGATTGATTTTCACTTTGAGATAACCGTAGAAATATCATAATTCACTACAATACAGATTTTTTTAATATGGTCTTCCCTATCCTACAGCAAATATACTCTTTATGCTACTATAAAGACATGTTGAAAGGACCACTGGGGTCTACTTGTACATTTTCTATCTTACTATGTCAGTAGGAGGAACAAAGTTCAACACTGGGACTGTCATTGTTTTAGAAGAAAGACAGAAAGTACAATTAGAGGAAAAGAAAGTAAAACTGATCACAATTAGCAGCCTGTAATTTTTATCTGTAAATGTATTCAATTGATCAAGATTTATTTATTCATTACTGTGAAAATCTTGATGTTTGGAACTCAGTGGAATAAAAATTATTTCGCATTTTGTCGCTGGCTTTAAAGTGTGCAGACTTGTGCTTAAATTTAGGCCAATTAGAAGGCAAGCAACCAAACATCAGTTTTATATTGTTTCCTTTTTTTTTCAGAGGCCATTTTGTCTCAGCCAACAAACAAAGACTCTGTTGTCTCACAGGGTATGGGAAGGATTTGAGTTAAGGAACAGAAAAATGCTTTCTCCCTTTTACAGGACTGAGTAATAATAACGTAGGAGAGGACAACTGTCAGAAAACTACATTTGTAATACAAATAGTGATAGCCACAACAAGCTTAGAAATGAATAAAAACTCTAGAAAAAAATAGATATAATCCAGATCCGTTTCTGCTTTGTGTTAAGGGCCCAGAGCAGAGACAGATTCATCAGGCTATAGAGAAGAGCAATTAAAAACAGATCTACACTGGGGAGGCTAGGAGGAGAGAGAGTAAACGAGGATCTTAAAACTCGATCTTGCAGGCGGGGAAAGACTCGTCCTGCATGACGACGGTGCTGCTGGAGGCAAGGACCATGATGTTGAGTTCCTGCTGCTTCTCATGTGTCTGCTGGTACCAGTCACGGGTCACCTCCGTGTCGTGGGTGGGGATCAGTGTTACCTGAGAGGGAGATCAGGAAATGTCATAACCGACATAGCTGAGATGAAAAGCACAGGAAAGGGTGTGACAAGGGCGATAGAAAAAAAAAGAAAACCTGTGTTCTACACAGTGTAGATATTTATATTTATTCTGTGAAATGCAAAAACCCTGATGAGATGTTGTGTATTATAGAAAAATGCTAGTGATGTCACGTGGACTTTCAGCATCTTGTGATTTGCTTATATTGTATGCCCTAACTCAGCTAGTGTGTGCACGCGTTATTAATGTTTAGTGACTTGAAGAATGTACAGTGGGAAATGTTACCTGTAGGTTTGATCCCCACTGAGCTTTGCCGTCCAACAGTGCATCAAGGACTCCTCGGCTTGGTTCACCACTTGCTGCATCATTCCCGCTCACCACATAGTACGCAGAGCGAATGCGTTTGAAAAACTCCTGGTCCACGTTCTTGGCGCTGCAGTGGTTGGGAATGTAGGCCAAGTCCACATAAATCGGTAAGCCGGGAGCAGCTGCAGAGCCGGACTTCTGAGAGCCTGCATGGGAGAATGAAACCAAACTCTTACCATGTGCAGAAGAATATATCTTACGAAACTTGTCTTGTAGAATTAAAATGATTTGATAAGCTTTCAGGATTATCTTTTTAGTGATTTTGCTCACCTGAACTGCTCTTGACACCGTTAGTCAACCCCTTGCCAGGGTTGTAGCTCGACCTGGAGAGGTCATCATCTTTGGAGCCCTGTCCATCAGACAGACGAGACATCCGCGAGCTCTTGTCCGCCTCCTTCTTCTTCAGCGAGGCACTGCGAGGAGACGGCGTCTGTTTGACAGGCATGGGAGACCTCTTGCGTCTGGCTGGGGATGCTGATTTGGTTTTCCCAGAAGCCTTCTTTAAGCCCTTGGCTTTTGGCTCTTTTTTAATTGAGCCATTATCCAAAGAGTCAGGATCCACCATGCAAACATCTGGGTGTGGGGGGTGAGGGTATGGGTCCATGAGGGGGGCAGGAGGAGGGTCATGACTTCTCCTAGAGGAATGATGGCTGCCTCCTCCTGTGGCAGATAATTTATCAACAGGCATGTAGTCCGCATCCTCATCTGAGTCCATGTTGCCCTCACCAGTGACTGAGGGGTATTCCTCAGTGCCTGGAGGCACATCAGAGTCTGACTGAGAGGCTAAAGACTCGCTGACAGAGGTGGGCGGTGTGTCCTCTGTGGCCAGACCCAGTCCTGCTGCCAAGCCACCAGCTTGGTGCAGAGAGCTACTGTGAGGCTGGTGATGATGGGGCTGTTTGTGAGCCCTTCTCTTGACCGACAGATCGTGTTCATCGCCCTGCGATTGGTCACTTCTGTGCCCTTGCTCCTCATCATCCTCGTCGCTGGATAACTGCCGCATGCATGGGTTGATGAAGGAAGGTGAGAGGTCCTCTTTGCGCTGCCTGCACTCGGAGGAGGAATATCCAGGAGAGGTGCGGCTGGTATAAGAGGAGGTGGCTCCCATTGGCACATCACCAGCAAGATCCTGATCGCTGTCATCATCATCATCATCGTCCTGCCCTCCTCGGCTGCACTCTTCAGCGTAGAACGGTGAGCGAAATGGCTGATCGGTTGAAGAGAGTGAAAGCGGACGTGCAGGGTGTTCTGGCTCCATCTCACACTCCTCTTCAAACTCATCATCATGACGGTAATGGGGAGGGGAGTCTCCGGGCACCATCCCCATCTGGGGCTTTGACATCTCCCACTCATAAGAACTCCTGTAACCTGCTGCTCCCTCTCGGGGCTCCACCTTGGGTGGGCCTGAAGATGCACCACTAGCGGCTGCTCCAGCAGGGAGATTGGAGCTTGAACTGACCTCTGTGGGGCCATTGACTGTGTCTGGCTTGCTGGCCTGGAGAGGTGAGGTCATGTAGGAGCCAAGAACATCAGGGAGTGCACCACCAGTTTTTTCACTGGCAACTGCAGCAACGGGCTTGTCAGAAAATGAGATGGTACCAGCCAGGTTGCCGGAAGGCGACCTCCGAGTCATTTCACGCATATAAGCCTCCTCATCCTCTTCTTCACTGTCAGTCTCTTCAAAGTAATGCTTGCCTTCTGTGTCTGGGCGTGGTGAGGAAGTGACTCCAAACAGAGCTGCACTGGCTGCCTCTTTGTCCTTGGCGAGCTCTGCGGATGGAGAGAACGGTCCTGCTGTGGCCCCGTACCCAACAGCTGTGTCCAGCTTGGACCATTCAGGCTTATAGAAGCAGTCTGATTGAGGGCCTTGGTCCAAAACTCCACCTAATGCAGTCGTATGCTCCTTCTTGTCCTCAGCAAAAGCAGTGGACGAGAGCGAGGGGAAGGGCTTGACCTCCTGAAATGGGCTGAGGGGTGAGAAGCGGGCTAAATTGGAGGTGGACTCAGCCGTGGTTGTAGCTGGGATCTGTTTTTCAGACACTTCTAGATAGTCATCTTTGGCACCAGCGGAGCCGTAGTAGGGAGAATCCATAACCAGTGAGTGTTCATCTTTAAAGGAGGAGTACTCAAAGAGGGGCTCAGCAGGCGTCTCCAGCTCCTCTCCAAACTGACGGCTGGTGGAGAGGGAACCTGAGGTGGAGGAGGAATAGCTATAGGCCGAAGATGAAGAGTACCCAGGGGCAGCTGTGGTCGTGTACTGAAAGCTTGAGTCCAGTGATCTCTTACTCAGAAGGTCTGGTGTCTTCTGTTTCTCAAAATCAGGATCAGCTCTGTCATTCTGGTAATAACTGTCCTCTGTTGATTTCAAAGTGAAATCCTTGTTACCTTTGTCTGTGGTCTGACTTGATAAAAATGAATCTCTCTCACCACTTCCATATGAGTACTCAAACCCTGAGGAGTAGACAGAGAAACCTGTTGCCCCTAAATCCCCTGGCTTCCCACTGAGGGATGAGGAGTCAACTTTAGCTTTGTCTTCAGCCTTTGTGAGCGAGCAAGAGCTGCTTTCTTTCATATCTGGCTTCCCCTGACTGTTATAGCCATATCCAGCCATAGAAACCATAAATTCAGGCTTATTTGAGCCAAATATTTCACTGACAGGACTTTTTATTTCCTTCTCAGACTTGTCTTTAGTGCCCTTCTCCATATCAGAATCAACAGCACC
The DNA here is from genome assembly GCA_029875015.1 of Lepomis gibbosus. Classification (NCBI taxonomy): domain Eukaryota; kingdom Metazoa; phylum Chordata; class Actinopteri; order Centrarchiformes; family Centrarchidae; genus Lepomis; species Lepomis gibbosus. The sequence continues at coordinate 26,368 of JAPMOB010249062.1, forward strand.
TTCGACGTCGTCCTCTTCATCCTCTTCGTCTTCCTCCTCCTCCTCATCATCTTCATCAACAACATCGTCATCATAGTCCTCCTCATCTCTTGCTGTTAGCTTTCGCATATCAATCTCCAAACATGAGCCTTTCTCACTGTAGCCGGTGGCAGCAAGTTTGTCTCCATCAAAGGCTGTCATTGAGGAGTATGTCTGAGGCTTTGTGCTGTCAGTCTGGCTTTTAAAAGATAAGTCTTTTTCAGATGATAAAGAAGTAGACGAGGCCTCAGGTCTGTCAGCCACCGAAGGGAATCGGCTACCTGTGCTGTATTCATAGGTATCCCTACCTTCCACCTCTTTTTCAAATGGAGGTTTAGCAGAGGTGCTCTTGGAGTCAAGCCACGATGAGGTAGAGGACTCTTTTCCAAAAGAGACGCTAAATCCCTCCTTCTCTGACATCTTCTCCGTGGCTGTTACTGGAGATGGGGACTCGTGTTTCTGGAAATCCACCTCACCCATTGCAATGTCCTTTTTTTCTAAGGACTCCTGATGATATGAATCAGAGTCCACTGAGCTTGTTTTACTGTCGTAAATGTCACCGTAAGAGAATGTTTTGCCATGCACATAGGGTGTGTCTTGTCTTATATACAAAGCCTTTTCTTTGCTCTCCTTCTCTGGAAAATCATAGAGACTGAAATGAACACTTTTCTCAGCCTCTTTAGAAGCGATATCTGTTTTCTCTGCGCTTTCATTTTTTAAGTCTACGTTGCTTTGATCCACTGGTACAGCCTTGGACCCTATCCCACTTGGGAAACCAGCATCTTCCTCTTCATCTTCGTCTTCATCTGAGTACATCACTTGAGGTTTTGGTTTCTCCTCTGTGCTAAAAGACACCTGTGTCTTGTCAGAACCCTTGATTTCTGTTTCTATCTTTGCAGATTTTGCCTCAAAGGTGAAGTCGTCATCCAAGAAGCACCCCTCTTTTGCCTCCATGAGCTTGGCCTTAACAGTAGGCTGTAGATCCTTTTTGGCGAAACAGTCCTCTCCTTCTTCATCTTCCTCGTTTTCTTCATTGGATTCTTCAGACACTTCAATCGCTGTTTTGTCACCTAGCAGACCGACAAAGGAGGTATTGTCTGAGATAGTGACTGATTTATCTGTTTTCTGGTAGTCAGCTTTAACATCATTTACTGCCTCATCTTTGTCTTCTGGCTTAAAGGGTTTCTCTTCTGTTGGAGAGTAGCCACTGCTTGTAGGCACCGACTGTGTGGGTGAGGCCAGTTTCATGGTGCTGTCATCTGGACTTAGACACCTTTCCTCACTCTCCTGCCTGGAGTGGGACTCTAACCCAGGAGAGAAAGATGGAGGGGGTGAAACAGGCTTCATATCAGCACCAGTCTTAAATCCCTCTGTGCTAAAGAGAGACTGATTTTCTTTGACAGCTTGTGTGGGAGAGCACTGCATGGCAGAGAAGGGAGGAGAAGACAAAGTGGCAGAAGGAGATTTTTCCTTCTCCTGGAGCATCATGGAGGCTGCATGTTCATAGCCTTCTTGGAGTTTACCCAGAGGGATCTCAACGTTCGGAGTCTGGTCCTCGTCCTCTTCTTCGTCGTCGTCTTCTTCTTCGTGTACTGATTTGACCTTTGCATCACCCTCCATCTCAGGAATGTTGGGCTGGTACTCATCAGAGGAAGGAGACTTAAAGCACTTGTCGTCCTCCAGAGAGGAGGTGGGTGAGATAGTTCCTGCTGAGTGGAGATAGTCCTTCCCATGGATGGCCTCGGCACGTGAGGGGATACTGTTGATGGTGTCAAGCATGAGAGAGTTCCTCCCAGCTTCCTCAGTTTGAGGTGCTGTTACAGAGGCTATTGATTGGTCCTCAGCTACAGATGTGGCAAAGGACGACAGTTTGTCATATTCTGTGATGGATGTTGCTGAGGAGATGTGCTCCTCCTCTGCAAGAGGAGCAGCAATGATAGCAGGGTAAGGTGCAAGCTCAGGCTCGTGACCTCCCATGAAAGCTTTGGGTTTAACATTTGGAATATCAAACACAGCAGAGCTCTTCATCTCTTTTATACCATGCATGGAGTCAAAGGTGCCAGGAACGTCGGGGACGGAGACGTCATAGGAGCCCACATCATAGCGCAGCTGTGGGATCCTATCTTCTGTTTCCTCATGGATCTCCTCATCCGAGATGGTCTGTTCAGTCTCGGAGTAACCGGGGATGGTCTCATCTTGGATGTAGGAGAATTGCTCCGAGGCAGTGGCTGCTACTTGCTCAGACAGGGCTGTGGTTGTTAAAGTTTTTTGCTCAGTTGGCTTGGTGTCCCACTCCTTTCCAGGTTTTTCCTTTTTCGCCTCCTCTGTTTTATATTTCAGGACCTCGTCATCTTCTGTTCCTTCGAGTTCAGCTTTTTCAATTACATCACCCTCCTCCTCTGAGCTGTCACTCTTCTTTGATCTGTCTTTTATGTCGCCCTTCACAGGGTATTTGTCATATTTCTCCATTTTCTCCTCTTCGTACTTCTTGTCAAAACCATCACTTGCTGCCTTCTTTTCAGTGGCTGCAACCTGTTCTGACACACCCTTGTCTTTGTTGTATTCTTCCTGTTTGACAGGCGATTTTGGTGAAGCAGATTTTATCTCTGCGGATGGAGATGTGACTTTCTCATCACAGAAAAGTAAGGAAGAACCTTTAGTATCTGTGTACACTGAATGCCCAGACATCACATCATTCTGGATGGGCTGAGACTTGAGTTTGGACAGCTCTTCTTGTTTCAGAGCCTCGAAGTCCTCAGTGAGGTCTTCTGGGGAGGACACAATCGACCTGTCAGCCAAAGCTGCTGCTGCAATCTCTTCAGGGATGTTCTTTGGGACTGGCTTTGTTTCATTTGCTTCCTCTTTAACTGCTTTATTTTTGTCTGCCTTGGGCTTAGCATGAGTCTTAGCCTTATGCAGAGTTTTTCTCACTTCAGGGGTAAGCGGCTTCAGGTCAGGTTTAGTAATTTTTCTCAGCTCTGGCTTACTTGGGTCCTTCTTTTTATCCTCCTTGGCTTTACTTTCTTTTTTCTCTTCTTTTCTAATATTTTCATCTTTCTTTACTTCGCGTTTCTCTTTCTTTATTTCTTTTTTCTCTTTGTCTTTCTTTTCATCCATCTTGGATGTTTTCTCCTGCTTGGCAGTTTTTTCCTTGGATATTTTCTTTTTCTCTGACTTTTTGGCTGTTACAGGGGCCACCTCACTGTTTTTCTGTTGTTTGGTGGCTTTTAGACTTTCACTTTTGAGTTTCTTCTCTTCTTTCTTTTCGACTTTATTCTCTTTAGTGATGTCACTCTTGGACTCTTCCTCCTGCCCACTGGTTTCTTTCTTTGTAGTTTTAGAGTGTGGTTTGGGTGAAGATTTGAGACTCTCTTTGCTGTCAGTTCTTGATCTTATTTTAGTCTGTTTGATGATGGGGGGAGGTACCCCAGATGATATGTCTTTTTGGGTAGCCACTGGGTATCGCAGGAAGTCCAGGTGTTTCAGTTTCTCAAGGCCCTCGAAGATTTTATTCTGCGGTGCATTTCCGGGGAAGAGCACCCTGACTATCTTTTCTGTTGGACGGTGAGGAATCCAAACAATGAGAGCGGTAACTGATGTCAAATAAGGGACAGATATTTCTCCTTCTTTTCCATTAGGCATCATGATCCCTGTCTTGGCTTTGCTGTTTCCAGCCCATTTCTGCATTAGAAACTGCATCTCTTTGCTCTCTTTCACAGGGTTTAAGACATACATATCTAACTTTCCCACACCAAGTTTGTGAAATAATGTGATAGGTTCAATAGTGTTGCTGACAACCCTGTGAAGAGGTTCTGGTGTGATTCCAAGCTTGTTGAGGTACTGCAGTGTAAGAGATGCTTCCTCAATGCTACGCTTCACTTTCAGTGTGGACTCAGGCATCCGAAGCTTCTCTGGGACGTTAAAAAACACGATCCCAAGCTCAGGAGAGATTAGGTTCTTCACCCAGTCACCGTTGCTACTGGAGCCAGATCCTTGGTTATGCTCCTCCTCTTGCTCTGCAATCTTTCTCTGGAACAACCCATTGATACCAGGGAGGTTGTCCGCACCAATATGGGTGAGCAGAACAGAGTCGATCCTGTCCAGGTGGCGAACCAGCTTCCAGAAGCAAGACTTCCGATCAGATCCTCCATCCACCAGGATGTTGAATCCATTGACGGCAAACAGAGCCGAGTCTCCCCTCCCTCCAGGGAAGATGTAGCAGCAGGGTTTGGACAGCTTCAGAAAACCTCCAGAGGTGGGAGGCTCCAGAAGGTCAAAGGATGACGGCACATCCACTGTCTCTGAGACATATTCAGTAAATTCAGTGACTCCGTCCATGTCGGGGAGGTGGGGTTCTGGGTTCAGGCGATATTCCAGATAATTTTGGAGTGACTGCTGCTCCTGGCTTTGGCCGAGGGAGCTCCAGCCCCCGTCTCCCTGACAGGAAACAGTAAGTCTGGATGGCTGCTCTGAAAAGGTCCTGGACAACAGTTCAGTCACCTGGGAACACAGTAACAGTAACAACAACTGAAAAAAAAAAACTGTTTATGTAAGCTTTCTAATCGCATCGATGATCATCACACGTACACTGTAAAGAAGTATTTGAAAAGAAAGAGCACTTGGCTTACCTCAGGGCTGGAGATAATGTTGGAGAAGTGTTGCCAGGTGAAGGCTCCACCTTGCAGTAGGATGTCACCTCCCTGCTCAGAGCTCTGGCCACTAAGTATCAGCAACTTATTCCCAGAAAAGTCAGTTATGAAAGAGCGAATCTAGGTAGAGTACAGGAGACCAACTATAAGGCAAGGCAAGTTTATTTGTTATGCACATTTCAACAACAAGGCAATTCAAAGTGCTTTACATTAAAAATAAAAGCAACAGGGAAACTGAAAAAGAAACCCATTAAAATATAAATTTGAAAAGAAACTAGAAACTAGAAAATAGAAACTGGAATAAAAAAACAGGGTAAAACAGAACAGTAAAAGTTACAGTGCAGTGTACAGTCAGGGTTACAAGAGTTTATAGAAAATTATAACAGGCTGAGGGGTTGAGCAAATAATTGAGTTACAATTATTTTTTGTCTTTGAAGGGTTCAGGGACCAGGTCTATTACAGATAAATTGTTTAGATTATGCAGGTTTAACTATTACTTGCCTTTCTATAATTCACTAGACAAATACAATAATGAAACTACAAGGTTAATTCATTGCAACATTGTTTTTTATACATTTAAACAGCAGTCAAAGCCCAAGGTAACAACTGAGACAGCTAAGTAAGTTTATTTATTGGCAGAATATCTTACACTGTGGGGCTTCATCTGACAGAGTGTTTCTCTGTTAATCAACAAAGAGAGGATCACTAGCATAAGAGACACACACCTCCTATTGTGGCTAAAGGGTAACCAGCAGGTGCTGTTGTGTTCTTCACAAGTGAAACCAAGTTTGACCCAGACTGAACACACTGGCGGAAAACTTCTCTTGAGGATTTTAAAGCATAACCAAGTGTTACAGCAGTGCAAGCATGTGAGCATCTTTACCCTGCGGTGTTTTATCTGTGTTGTCCAGGTGTGACTTACCTCTGAGGCGGTTGTCTCCTCTGATGGGTTCACCAGCACAACTGTCTCGAGTACGTCACTCTGATACTGGAGAATCCGCTGGCCTACAGGAACAGAGATTAAAAAAACGTTATGACGACACTGAGGCAAATAATGAGAGGCAAAGAATAAAAAGCGACAGAGGCCTGCTCATGAAGCGACAAATATCTGTTTTATGCTCTTATTACAGCAAAAAAAACCCACACAATGTGATTGTGTTTTATGCTAGTCTACGATAAAGTCTTACTTCTATCTACTGTACATAAATGAGTTCTTCTCATCTAACTTTTGGCAAGAAAGTGAATAAGCATTTGTCCCAAAATGTCAAATTAAACACTTTTCACACAGCGATTGGTTAGTTGTGTCGCATTTCTGGGCCTATTTTGGCATTGCAATTTCCTTCTGATAACCAGCTTAAGAGTGTGCATCACATCCTGCCATATCCAATAAAATTAAACATTTTTACAACATCTTTTGTTTCGAAATAATTGTTTTTAACAAGCTAGAATACATTTTTAACCATTTTTGTATATAGAATGAATCTGTGAAGAACAAGTAGATGATTCAGACTGAGGGAACGTGTAAAATAACTAAAATAACCTTGTAAAATAACTCCTGAAATGCAGTTCAACCTCCTTAAACTAAACTGGCCTGGGGAGTTGCTCCATGCAAACTAATTCTGGGTAGCCAAACATTGTTCACACCCACATAACGTAATGATGATGCACATGACATCTACAATATTTCCTTTTGATAGTGGTGCTCAGAGTAGGTTAGCGGTACTTTGGCACAGTGGTAAATGCTAGCATCAGCGTGCTAACAAGCTCACAATGACAATGCCTTTTTCAGTGGTTAGCTGATGTTTACCATGTACACACAGTTTAGCGTGTGCTAATTAGCACTAACAGAAAGTACAGCTGATGTAAATCATTAGTTTTCCAGGCATTGGATCATAAACCGTAGCGTTACACAAAAAGAATATTTGACTTGATGATGGCGCTGTATGTGTTTCTACAATTAATCCTGTGGACAAAATGACGGCCTGTCTGTACTAAATTTCATGGCAACACATCCAATATTGGTCGAGATATTTCAGTAGATCAAAGTGATGAGCGACTGACAAACACTGCCTTCCCTTGCCACTACAGCTGAAAAGTGGAAAACTTTATGCTATGGAGTTAAACACAAAAAGATGTTATCAAGCAGCGCTATCCCACTTTTTGATACACACTCCCTGATAAAAGGCCCGCCTGCTTATAGTATAATGCTGCTGGTTATGTGCCATTAATAAACACACTATAGGATGTTTGACACAGTCCTAGAAAACAGTGGTTGTTCATACTTTAGGTTGAATTAGAAGAAAATCAATGTCTCTTAGTAAGAAAATTTACTATAATGCCCTTTCTTCCAGCATCTGTCAACACAATAGCTCTGCACATAAGGTTGTGCGAGCATCCTCAACCCCGCCCTGTCTCCTCTTTGCTCATGTGCCATCTTATTTCTCCATTCCACTAACTAAAGCGCACCTGAAAACTTTAATTCTTGAAATATGCTCTTTTCATACAATCACAACAATAACACACATACAAAAAAAATTGAAATCCCTGAACCACAAGCCTTATTGGCTGTTGCTATGGGGACACTACTCCGGCTGTTGCTGCTAGCGGAGGTACACTGACCCAGTCTTGGCTGAGGGAGACGCATTGCAGCATTTCTGCGAGAGGGAGGGGAGGCTAGTACTGCATGCGAGTATGCACACAGCATCACACAGTACAGGAGGTGAAGGCGAGTGCCAAAGCAGCAGCGGCAGCATTGTACGCATGCAGGCACTTCATCAGGGGATCTATATTTAGCATGAAGATGTTGCTGGTTCTTCCTCCACCTGAAAAATGTAGAGCTGTCACAGGGTGGTATCTCTTCTTTCCTTGCTAAAGGAGGAAGCAAGGGCAATAATAATTAAGCACTTCTTAATGACATGCCTTAATATCCAGGGGTTAAATGTTCAGAGAACCTTCATAAACACAGATACATGAGACACTGGCACCGTTGTCACTTTGCAATGTTTTACCAGCATCTCGAAGAATGTATCCAATTTTTGCAAACTAACAGCCGACATCAGATCAGCAGCATGTTTAGTGAGTAAACACACTGTGACCCAGTTAATAGATGCTGTTGTTTTCCTGTCACAATCTCCTCTGAAATAGGTTCACAATCTGAATTTGCTCAGCTGCTGATCAAACAAGTAGTGTGGAAGTGATGGTTGTGGGGTTTTTTAAACTCAGTAGACCGAATGTAAAAATAACAACACCAGAGCAAATGAACGTAGTGCATGCAGCATGAATATTATACTTTGAATGAATGAGTTAATGTTGGAAGAAAGAAACAAAGCCAATATTGAAGTCAGTGTTTTTATATTCTTCTCAGTATGTTAATGAAGACTGGCAGCTTGCCTTGAGATTCTGGACTATGCACATGTTTTATTGATGTGAATGAAAATGACCAGCAGTTCGTGCTCTCTCTTGCCATCTACCAAACTTTTAGTGCCACATTTCCAGCACGTTATTTCTAAATTTATTGTCCTTCCTCCGATCACCATGGATGTTAAAAAACCTGACAGCTGATTGGTCCTCCACCCCACCTTTGAGGGTGGTCTGCCTAAATTAAAATAACTATTTAAACGATGGACCATTATAATTAACTTGACATAGTTTTCAAGGATTTATTACATTCTTGGACATTGATTCAGATGTAGGCCATACAACGTGCTCTGCTGCACAAAATAAAATTATGCTTTCCATTTTTTTCTTCTAATTTCAGTTTTTGTCTGAAATACAGGACACAAAGCCAAATGCACCTTAGCAAGTTGAAAGATATGGTATTAACACTATACATTTGTCTATCATCAGAGACTTAGCCATATAGTTTATACCAGGGTACCTCTCACTTTAATATCTCTGGTTGTAGTTGGCCATTGAGTGCAACGTTGCAAATCAATGAGCAGGACTGTTAAATGTAAATACTGGATTTTGTATGATTATCTGCAACAGTGTGATGTTACCTTTGTTTGTCAGATGTTTAGATTACTGAATTGGATTAACCAAATTTAATTCAAACAGACATTATTGTCTGGTTATTTATCTATCAGCATCTTTGTGTTATTTTCCAGTGAAATGACATACACCATGATAGAGCATTTTATGTGTCTCCCATGCTTAGCACTGTGAGACAAGAGATCAATGGCAGACATTTATTTATTTAAATGTCTTACAAGCCAAACAGATCAGGAACCTTTCAGTAGTTATAGAAAGGTCTTATGTGGTACCTTTGATTTTCTTGATATTGAGAAATTGCAAACAGTACTTTAATTACAAGGGTTGTCTTAAACTTGGTAGAAACCTGAAGAGAAGCTGAAACCAACAAAGACCTGACAAACCAAACATAAAGATTGTTTCCACCAACTTGCACAGATTTTTAGACTTTAACAGTCAGGAAGGATAAACTGAATAAATACACTAGACAACACATTGAACCACTGGTCAGTAGCCACTGGAGTTCTGGCAGTAGACCACCCCGCATATCACACGGGAACGGCATCTGTCATGTCTTCTTGTACCAAAACAAACATGGATGGCAACCAGTAGCTTGCACTGTTTATATGCAGAGACATTTGCACTGAAAAGACCAAAAAAGGAGGGAAAAGGCTGGATCCTCTACTCCAGTTGTTCAGTGCACTCTCGCACCACAAACCTTTATGCTCTGAATGGATCCGAAGAATTCAGATTATAATCTTTACATATCGCAACCCATATGATTTTATCTGCTGACTGTCGAGACCAACTGACCCAGACTGCAGCAGACCCGGTCCAACTTGGTCCCATTAATCGTCACGTCCAAATCATATTCATAATCAGCTCAACCGTTTAGCTTGGTGTGCCTGCTAAGTCTGTTACAGAAAACTATATACAATTTTAACTTTTCAGGATTGTGTTATTGCCTATTATCTATTCTTTAGGTTGGGGAAAGCTAATGGGATGAGTATTGCAAGTTCTAATATCATTTTGATCTAAAGATTAATGTTTGGTATTAAATCTTGTTAAACAATGTCACCCTCTCACAGCTTTATTTCAAGGAGAGCTGGCTGACCACACGTATGTGCTTTAAATTAACTTCATATATCATTATCTCATCTCTTTCAGTGCCTTTAACTGTTATGAAATCACATTAATCTGAGCACTGACACCAGAGCAGTCGTCTAATAGACCAAGCGTTGGAGAGAAGATATAACAGCTTGTACGACCTTGACATCAAACTACAAGAACAGATCCCTCTGTGAAGTCTTCAGATTACTTGTTTTGTGCAACCAGCAGTAAAAAAAAAAGAAGGGAAAAGCCAACAATTGCTATTGAGGAGCTGGTGCCGTGTAATGTTGCCCATTCACTTTTTCTGTTGATCAACAAATCGATTAATAAAATAACTGTAGCTCTATTCCTGATCAAAGAATAACTACAAATGTTTCAGAATCTGACAAGCAATTTGACATCAATGCCACTTGATGTTTATGACACTCAAAGGCACAGACACAAGTTCTCCAAAATAAAACAAAACTTGGTTTGATTTTAAAAGCCAGCTATTATTTTTATAGTTAGACACAAGAACCCAGGTGTGTCATTGACCATGAGCCTTTGCGTTAAGGTGATTGTAGATTAAGTAATATTTGTGCGTAGATGAGATAACATGGAAAGCATCAGGGGCTCAGGTGCTTCCTGTGCATATGGCCCATGATTTATTTTCCTGTGTTGTGACAAAACACTGCCACTCCAACCAGCTAATATAAATGCTCTGCATGTCTGAGAAGCTCATTAACCGCCTTGCTCTTCTCATATTCCTATTTCAAGTTATTAACATGTCCAAGGACAATCTCCTGTAAAGCCACTTGTGTGCCCACACAACGTTCAGACTGTTATCATGGAAATAAATGCTTGACAAATGTTGTCTGGGCCTCTGTGGCTCGTGCCTCTCATCGGACTGAATACCAAGGGCCAATTATGGAACAGTAGGATGCATGCTGATGTAGTAGAGCTGTGACCCTGCCAACCGTATTGGCTCTGAGCGATCAAGTGATTCCAGCACCACATACATGATATTATGACTGGTGCATGTTGTGTGTGTGTGGCCTTTTAAACTGTGCCCTTAGGGGAAAAACTGCACAAGGGAACTAAGTTTTATGGATCTTTACTGGTTGAACCCAAACTTACACCAAGCATTTAAACGGCATCCAGTGACGTGTTAGTAAAAATTAAATCCCTTATTATAATGTAGGCTATACGGTACAGTGCATTAGACCAGTACTGTTCGCTTTGACAACTGTTGGATGACATGATGGAGGTGACGGAATTATTTTACTCACTAACATACAGGACTACAGCCCTGAGTTAACGAACCTTTAAACCTAAAAGAATTACATGAGGAATTATCCTTAGTTATCACAGAGATGGATCCGAAATGGGAGCTCAGCTGCTGTTATGATTTTATAAAATGAGTTTAAGCTTTAATAATAGTTATAGTTTAATCAGCTGAAGTCTCCTTCCTAATGATTACCTACAAATTGGAATTCTGCAAAAACTGCATCTTTATTTTTTGTTTTTCTGAGAAGCATTACAATGTTTTTGCTTTTCATTTTCTTTTCTAATATAAAGAACATCTCCTACCAACTAATCTGTTTAGTAAAGGAGCCATTGGGGGATTATGCCTTTCTGTATCTCATAATTCTGACTTACTATCTCATATTTACGAGAAAAGAGCTCCATATTCTGTGATTCATCAGATTCTGTGAACTGATTAGGAATTTCATCTGTATTGCCACTGCAAATGGGTTTTTTTTATGATCATACTTTATTGCATGCTTTATTATGATTGCTGTTACTAAACATGATGGTATCACACTATTCAGATAGAGAAGTCTTTAAACAAAAAGCTACAGAACAGCTACCAAATGAGCCTTGTTGTAATGCTGTTTTGTCATCTACTGCTGCCAAGATCAAGAATGAACTTATATTTGTTTTATATTACTATACAGAAACACAATCCTCTAGCAAATGTGTTTTGTGTTGTTTCACTGAGCTTCACAAAGCATGATGGTGCAGAAGAAAAGCTTTTCTCTACATTTAAAAATGTAAGTGAGATGTCTAATAGTGAGTGGGTGTTTACAGCATTAAATAATAAATAAATCGAAAGCAGATTGAGCCTACACACTCGTACCACTGGTGCATCATGGGGTTTTCTACCAATTGGAGGCCACATGCTGAGATGCCACCTGAGGTCAAGAGACGTGTCAGCTTTGCTTTTGTGCGTATTTGTGAACCTCATGGTAAAAGCAGACCGTGTCCCATATATGTCACTTTGTGTGACTCCACGTGGCGTGATTTCTCCCGCTGCTTACCCACACAGCTCAAAAATGCAAGAGGAAAATGTGTCCTGTAGTGATTCAGCATTTCCACTGTTAGGACAATATTTTAGAAAGCAGAAGCCCTGACTCTGGACACATAAAGGCATATCCTTCAGTGAGACAAGGGCGTAGAATTTAGTAGGGACAGTAAGGACATGTCTTTCTTCGTCTAGTCAGTTTATTTGGAATACAACAGTTTACAGCTGTCTTTCTCTAACTACTAGTCCAATGCATTTTCTAAGCTTTGAAAGATTATGTTCCCTCCCCTCATAAGCCTCACAGTGGTTTGATCTACTGCCTACCTTTTTCAGGCCCGCAGTGACTTTATTTCTAAAAATCTCTCGCTGGGAGATGTTTTTATTGTCCCCATCAACAGTGACATGAAATATCCGCCCTTGCAGTTATAACATGAAATATACCTCCATTAAATCATTGTAAGATGTCCCAAATGAATAACTCACTCTCACATGACACAACCCGCTGTTTTCACCTTACATCTCAGCCAACCCTGACATATTTTTCAGTTCATCCAGCAAGGGTTCGGAATGATTTAAAAAGCCCATCTATTGTGATAATGTTCAACTGAAATGAAGAGCTGCAAATTGAATCGAGCTCTCAAAGACATTTTTGGCCGCAGAAGCTCCCAAGAACAAACTAATTAGGTGCTGTAGATGCTGTCTGGCAGGTCGCTGCTCGTTCAGTTTCCAACTGGCAGCAGCTTTTGTTTATAAGCTATCAGCTAGTTCATTTTGAGTGGCGGCATGATAAATGATACCCTTCCTTTATAACAAAAGCAATAAGTTGCCCTCATTATGACTGGTCAGAGTCATCGAGATGGTTATTAATCACTGCAGAGAAAGCTGAATATGAATGTAATGAGTCCAATTTCTGTATTGGTACAGTTTAGACATGCTATGCCATCCAATTATTACCACATAAAAGTTGGTAGTCTGTTTGTCCAATATGATCATTTTGGGATGCTTACTTTATTTTGAAGAGCAATTTTGTCTATAAGTGCTTTAATTTATATTTTAGCCATGCTAAATGTAGCTCTACTGGATGGATTGTGATAAACTGAGGATGAAAAGCTGTAAGTAAAGTTGTTATGGCAAACACATGCCAATTTTTTGGAATTTATTAACACTGGCATTAATTGTGAATAGTTTCTGTCCTCCAGTATTCACTCTCTTTTAGCTCTGTTTTTGGTCTCCACCAGCTCCTGAGAAATCTGGCTTTTTAGTGGCTATATATTCCATATGTTCTCCAGCTAGCCACCAATGTTGCTGCTGTCTGCAGAGAAAGCTTTTTTGCTGAAAACAGCTGCCTGCTAGTACTGCTGGAGATTACGTTTCTGAGAGAGGTACACCATCAAAACAAAATAGTTAGCTTAAAGATGCTAAAATCCTGAGGAGGTCATAACGTGTGCACCAAATGTCATGGTAATCCATTCAATAGTGATCAAGACTTAGATAAGTCAGTAGGCTTCATTCTCTGGGGACCGTGAATATCTGTACAAAATTTCATGGCAATCCCATCATAATGGTGGTTGAGATAATTCAGTCTTGACCAAATTCTGATTTATAAGGAGCAGTTTTGTGATGTCAGCAGTTACTATTTTGCAGTACTAAGTAGGCTACATATAAGTACAGATGATAGCTGTTTAGTAACGTTCTCTAACTATAATAACAGAGTGGTAGCTTGTTTCTTCTTTAAGGGGAACCTGATTGATTGGTACATTGGTAAATCACTGCTCTGTCCTGATTCGTTCATTAACACCTAATCCATCACACTGTTGAGAACACATGAACAAGCACAGTCCACTGAAGCAATACTGTAACTGCAGGAAATTAAACATTAAAGTGAATCATGACTCCAAACAACAGGGAGACTGTTATAAAAAAAGAATTCCAGTGAACATTTCCTTAGAGGGACATAACTCTAACATGCAGGTGATTCACCGATCTTTCACTGTCGGTTGTATTAACACCGAAGCAGTTTTCAGGTGAGTCTTGAGGGAAATAAAAGAGCTGAATTAGAGCCTGCGGTGGAGCAGCAGTCTTCACAATATTAAAAGCTACCTGACTGTGTGGCTGTAGCAACTTTTTGCTTCACTTGTTACTTGTTACTTCAAACATACTGTATATAGATATAATTTACGCAGATAGAACCACAATGCAATGTTAAATTTTAATTTTAAGTGAGTATTTTAAAAATCCATCATTTATTCCTGGCTGTTTCAGAATAACTACAGGAACGGACTTGGTCCTGATTGGCTGTCTTTAGACAATTTAGCCTTTCATAAGTTCAGATTTTTACTCAAAAGCTTCAAAGTTTTGAAGGTTTGAAGCTTTTTAAAAATATTTGTTAGTATAGAAATGCAGGCTCAGTTATATTGGACAGCCAGTGTTCTGGAAGTACATGTCCAATTCAGTTTTTCCATTGTTTGGTGACTGTCTGTTGGAGCGTTTCCAACACTTTAATAGGCATGAAACACTCCTGGGTGAATCATCAACACAGAACTATGAGCAAACGCTTTGATAATTTGCTGGTTCACTGAGCAATAACTCAACCCTAATGTTACAACAAAAAAAACATAGTTAAGATTGTTTTATCACCTTGATACTGTTTCAGTTTTTCTGAGAATTGCTTAAAAATATTATCTAAATTTCAGAAGTAAATATCATATTGCTTTAGTTTGGGTATTTTGAAACCTCAGCTGTAAAACATAAATACAATTTTCTCTATGTCTGTAACTGGTGTTGACAGTACTTTTTACATAGCTCTACCCTTCACAAACTTTAAATGTGTATTCATTAGTGCGTTCATAAGAGGTCAAACAAGGAGTTGGACCTCTCTGTGATGTCACTGACACAAACATTAACAGCAACTAGTGTGTGGGATAACACAATGTACACTTCTCGGTATGTCAATGACTGTTTGGTGCAAAAACTAAATTGCACTTGCGTTATACATTCCTAACATATATGTCGTGTTGTGGCGAATTGTTGTTGCGGTTTGCACTTCAGGACCACTGTCAAAAAGCCAGTGTCAACCAAACATGTGGTTTCTTTACAATTAGAGCAATAAAAAACACATAGTTGACATTATAATCATTAAGATTATTATGAAATTAAACCATGTTTTTGACACTACTTATGGTCTGCGTTTTCAAAGGGTTGAGGAATCCGACTCTGAACACTTGTACGGACAAGCTTCATGGCAAAACGTTTCAAGACGTTTAGGATAAGAATACAAAAAATCGTGTCTGTAGAAGAATCACCATGATGTTTGTTTTTGAAGTCAGTGGTTTCAGTACAAACTATGCTGCTATTATTTCTAATGAGGACAGTTTTTAAGGAAATTTGTCTGCACTAAGACAAATCTAATCACTGAGCTTAATATTTTGTTGTCTGATTTATTTGATAAATTTGACAACTTTAATCAATTCACTTTGGGATTCTGGGATACTTTGAATCAATTTAGCAACTCAGTTGTTTTGTTATGTTTTTAATGACTCAATGCAATGAGTCAAACACATCTTCCCCCTAGTTTATTGAATTTAACTAATTTAATTCAACTTTTTATTGATGTATTCTTATTTGCCAAATAACATAATTAAGAGACTATTCATTCTGCATACACATTACTGTGGCACCATTACTCCTTCAGCATAATCTTTCCTTGTTAAATGAATATTTATGCTGGGCTTTGTTAGGAGGGTGCACTGAGGACAATTTGAAGGGGATACATCGAAAGATGGTCAGTGTGAGATGGTAACACGAAAAACTCCAGTGTGAACAGATAAACATGAAAGTTTAATTAAAGCTCACAGCATCAGCAAGCACAAACTGAGCTGGTCTCTCTGAAAGTCACTTTAACCCCAAATACCCCAGCAAACATCCAGACCAGCCTGGATTTCAGTAAATTTAATTAATTCCTCAATCTTAACCTAAAACGTAGTGGTGTCAAATCTAAAAATGGCACACTCCGTCACTGTAAGATGACTGTATTTCACTTCCTCCACCTGCATCATCTTGTCTTAGGTTACCAAGAAACAAAGCTTGTTAGCTGCTTATTATTCTGAAGAGTAGTCTAAACATAGAAAATAGTTAAATTTCAATTACACACACCATCTGTGACGTCTTCAAATCGCTTCTTTTATCTGATCAACTGTCCAAAAGCCAAATACATTGAACTCACAAAGCGGCAAAATCTCACTTTTTCCTTAATAATGACTTTTTTGTTCACTGATTCATTTCTCTCAATCTTATTAATCATGTCAGCACAACTTTACAGCGTACCTGCTTTCCTTCAGCCCGACTCCTCTACTTCTATTTTAGTATTTCGTTTCCCGCATTTGGTAGGATGCCTTTCCTACACCCCCAGATAACTTGTTTTGTGCTGCTGGTTACATGCAGGATGACAGAGCAGTAACATATGTACGCTTAAAACAGTCGGTAAAATGTGTTGTCCAGCTACATCTGTACCCGAAAGGCCCCTATTGATTTTCACTATGGGTGATAAGCTGGCCGTCGTGAGAGGAGTGAGATGCGATAACTGCTGAAAAATGGGGATAACAGTGCAACCTTTCTAAATATCTCTTCAAGGGTATGTGTACATCAAATCCTGCAACAACCGAAGTGGAAGATGCACCTCTAGTATATCTGTTTTAAATCTGTTTTGAGTCTTTTCCTTTAAGAATGAGTGATTTCCAGTATCACATTGGTGGAGTTAATGTGACACCACTCGACTGGAGGCCACACCTCTACCAAACCAGAAATAAGGCTACATACTCCACCCAGCCTGATCCCGCTGAGCTCAGCATTCTGCTTCACCCACCCTGAGGCATTATGGGAATTCACAGAGCATACTACAGGGAAGGGTGGAGGGCATGGACAGGTTTCTCCACAGGAGAAATTTAATAATACAAAGAATACAAACTGATCTCATTCAGTCGGCTTTAGCCATTATGAAACAAGGTCCCTCACAGAAACTGAAAACATTATTACAGATGACCTGAGCTGCTCTGCTCTGTCCTGCTGCTCAGGCCGCATGTCCAAACGCTTCAGTCTATTTGTAAGACGAAGCTCAAGGACATTTCAAAGACAGCTTTCGGTCCGGGTAGTAATAATAAACCACCAGTTCGTTAATTGGGTGAGTTGCAATGGACGTAGAGCTGCAACTAATGAATATTGACATTTCTTTGTTTAGCCAATTCATTGATGAAACTGAGAAAACAATTGAGACCCCAAGGCGACGTCTTCAAATTGCTTGTTTTGTTTAACCAACTAGAGCGAAAAACACGATTAGCAACTCAACAGAAACTCTGCAACCATTTTGCTAATCGATGAATCGTTAAGTCATTTTTCAAGCAAACATTCTCTGGTTCCAAATTCATCTGAAATCTCTAATTGATTGAGAAAATAATCAGCAGATTAATCCATAATGAAAATAACTGGTAGGTGAAGGCCCTCTTGTTGTCAGAACAGAACCCATAGATTGTCAGTGTTTTACAGTTGACTTTACCAAGAAACCAGCAAATATCCACTTTTTTTGCCTTGAAATTTATTAATAGATTTTTGGTCCATCAAGGTGTCGAATTGTTTCAGCTCTAAAGAACATAACACCTTGGATGTCTGGACTATAATTGCGCTGATCATTTTTCACAGTGTTCTGACATTTTATAGACCGACACGAGGCCCTATGTGCCTCAAGGCACGGAGGAGACAGATGATGATAGACCAAAAGATCAATGTGAAAAAAATTTATCGACAATACATCAAAAGTCCATAAACCAAACGTGTTAACTTCGAAAAGCTCATTTGAGACTCAAATCTGAATAACTGACAGTAGTGAATGTTGCAAAATGACATTTTGTTTGATACATTTCTGAAATACTTAATGAGTTCATTATTTTATTCATTCAACTAAGTAATGAAGCAAGTCATTGTATATCACTAAACATACCTGTCAGTGTTTACCAGCTATCTCGGCAAAGCATCACATTTCCATTCTGTGAATACAACAGCAATAATGTCCTTCATCTTGTGTGCTTCTGGATTACAACAGCTGTCAGTTGTCTGTGTGTACCTTCCTATTTTTAGCCATTTTTGTCTAGTCTGTTGCATAATTTTGGAGTTATTTGGAGAGTGAAGTCTAATCCACATCCCTACACAGTTTTTACATGATCGAATGAGCTGCTGCGGCCCGGCCAGACCAGAGGCTCGGCTTCACAGTCAGTGAATCTCAGCTGTTGCCTTCAGGTCAGAAGATGTTCTGTTTTTTTCCCACCTTAAAAATCAGGTCACCCAAATTTACTCGGCTGAATTGAGAGCAGTTAGTGCGCTGCCAAATGAACATAAACTGTGGGTGAAGATCTGAACGTGAGTCAGAGAGGCTGTTTACACTGTGGTAGATAAGATAGAGACTAAAGGCCTACTCTGACACCAAACTGCATTATCATCCAATATGATAATAAGAGAATTAAGCAATGCGAGAAAAGGCCGTGCCTACAATTGAAAACATCAAGGTTATAACCTCAGTATTATTTGGGGGGAATTGGGGAGTTTAACAACTGGAGGAGGAGTTTATATTCTAGTATTGTGCATTTAAAGCCAATTTTTTGAATAAATATTCTCAGATTTTACCAAATTAAGCAAAGCAAGAAAATACAAGAAAGGGATTTGGTACAGATTCTGAAAAATGCTGTAAAACATCATGTAGACCATTATGTAGGGAGAAAATACATTTTAACATTTAAATTGTGCAGTCTCTTTTGGTGGTTCTTCACCTGAGGTTGTGCCAGGAGGAATCAGGACCTGTATCCAAAATCCTGCCCTCCTACATAATGTGATTAAAATGCATCATATGCATGTCGCATAAACATGCTACTGAATTTAGGAACAAGTTAGATAAAATGGGCTCTTCAGTTTGTCGTAATGTAAACAACTATATGCAGTGAAATGGATTTTCATGAGCCATTTTTACTCACATTATATGTAGCCCACGCGAATCATCACACACAGTCACTGTGAATACGAATTCTTCATGCAGTCAGATTCCTCCAGTGACTTCGACCATCTGCATGCAGTGTGACGCTCCAGATTAACGATGCGGTGTTATAAAACAAGCAGCGGAGCCTAAACAGACCACCAGCCCTCTCCAGATCACCCTCCGCCTGCTTTATGAAATCACGGCGGATTTGAAGAAAGCCGACATCCAGGCAGAGGCAGTCTGTAGCATGTGAGAATAAACCGAGAACAAGCGGTGAAGTGTCTTACCGTCCTTCAATGTTGTGGATGGAGCGGAGGGAGGGGCGGTGATGCTGCTGCTGCTGCTGCTGCTGCTGCTGCTGAGCTGCGGATGAGGAAGGCAGGATCGGCCCGGCTACAGCTTAACACCTACACTGTGCTTTCTGCTGGCTCGTGCTGCATTCAGGAACCCGTCGTACACTACAGCTTCAGAGGTTGCAGAGTGATCCAGCAGCATTCGCGTGAATCAGAAAAGACATTTCGAGTCGACTTTTCGTGAAGAAGAAGAGAAAAAGACGAGATTCTGAGTGATAATCAAGCGATGGTCTTTATTCCAGGGCCGTAGCCAGGATTCTTACTGATGTCACTGAGCGCTCCAACACACCCCTCACCAAATGTTGGCCAGCAAAAAAACCCTAAATGTGTTTTTTTAATGTGCCAGTCCAGCCACTAAACGGTCTGTACTCTGTACCTTTAGCACCTTTCTAGTCTTCTGACCACTTGTTTGAAATACAAGTCAACATTCACACACTGATGGCAAGGTGCTAACAGAAACTTATACAATTACACACTTGGGGGGTTCAGTATCTTGCACAAGAACACTTCGACATGCAGACTGGAGGAGCAGGGGATCAAACCTTTGGACCTTGTGATTAATGTGTGACCTGCTGTACCTCCTGAGCCACCCCAGCCACTAGCCGAACATTATGTAAACATTAGGAGTTGGCGTCTTTGAGAGAAACAGCTGGTGGTGCTAATTCTCCAGTAGCCTGCCATCACATCGTTGCAGAATAAGAGGGCGCAACAAGATAACATAAATAAAAAAGTGCCCGTCGAAACTCAAATGATGGAAATATGACATTTATGTTTGCTAATTTGTCCTTGCCCCTCTTGGATTGTTTGGATTTAACACAGTTTTATTATATTTTCTGCTTGGGTTAAGTAATTGATAATCATGTTTTGGCTGTTAAAGCTGCATTAATTAACATGATTGTTGTTTTTTTATCCCTAAGTGGGCGAAGAACTCAAAAACAAGCCAGCAGGCACATTATGAAGTATTATGAAGTTGCTGTAGCTAACGTGTCAGCAAACAACTGCTTGTATGTACGCCTCCAGCAGACACAGAGCAACATTATCATCCCACTGGAGTCGTGTTTGTGTTCACTTAATGAACGTTAAGTCCAACATTCTTTGGTCTTCATTAACTTGTTGTTCATTAACTCTTCAGCACATTTTTAACAATTTTCTGACGTTTTATAGACCAAATTATCAATAAATTAAAGGTATGGTATGTGATTCTAATCCAATAGATGCCTTTTTGTCAAATTAAACATTTATCTCTTCATGGCCTGCTTGCTGTCCCTTGTGTGTGGACTGAAAATAAATTTGGTGTTTGTACAGCACACAGCCCTGCCTCTGTAAATGGGAGGCAAACAAAGTGTCCTGCAACCCACCAGGCAACACTATTCCAGCTGTTCCCTCTATGATTTGTGTGTCAGGTAACGTTAAATGACTCACCCACAGACATTCAGCTTACTTTCTACTTCACCAAGACATGGCATTGTTATGATGTTAGCTATAGTAGCAGGACAGTTGTGAGTATCGCTGTCTGGAGTTGGTGCGTTGGCTGTAAGACCGTCTAGTTCTTTCTGCGTGATAGTGTCAGCAGCAGTGTTAGTAACATTACTTGCTGTGTTGTTGTTTGCTCTGTGTCATGGTAAATGTCATGTTATTGGATTTCTCCAGAATCACTAACCCCATCTTTAATCAGTAATATAACCAGCTTTTTAATTAGTAATGATAAAGTTATTAATTGAAGCCCAAGTAACATGTAAACATTAGCGTTTTACATGTCACACATATGAATTTTGTTTTTTAAAATACATTTGTCTCTTTTAGAAACTTGTCT
Source organism: Lepomis gibbosus (assembly GCA_029875015.1). Taxonomy (NCBI): domain Eukaryota; kingdom Metazoa; phylum Chordata; class Actinopteri; order Centrarchiformes; family Centrarchidae; genus Lepomis; species Lepomis gibbosus. Next base: position 47,579 of record JAPMOB010249062.1, read on the forward strand.
GTCATTCACCCACATGCATACAACTCTGCAATATTTAGTGACGTTTAGAATATTAATATTTTTTCTGTAAATCAATCCCAAATACCAAGTTTACTGTGGAGGTGGATGGTGAACACATTTAGTTCCATCTAGACACATAAAATTAGGCATTACTGTTTAGTGGGAGGCAAGTGGATTGTTCTGGGAAGGGGACTTTTCAAACAGCTGTGAGTCAAACAGCAGCTGCTGGGTGGGACTGAGACAACTAAAATAGACTCTAAGCTCTGCCAACTTCACCAACTATAAAGCATGAATCATAATATTTTACTAACAGAGAGAAAGACTGATGTTAATTCAGAGAGGTGGATGTCAATGCTTCACTTACCTTCCCCGTCAAAAGTAGTCTAGACATTTTCCACTTTGTCCTTTAAATAACGTTTCTATTTTTTGGGATCACACAGAAAATTATTGTCTTTGATACAAGAATAGCTCTCAAAGGTGGGGCAGAAAAAGCATGCACAAACTTAAATGAGAAAAGCCCGTCATTTATCGACTTTATAATTGCTGTGCAGGAAAGAAAACTTTCACCCTTCAGGTCCAAATCTGATTATAAAAAGGTATTTTAAAAGAGCGTTGTCACAGTTGCTATGGTATTTTAACCTCCTCTTTAAAAAGCCTGTCAGTGAAACTTAAGTGCATCATATCCACTCTGTTGAAGCAGCACTGATGCAGCGTCATCTCAGATGACCAACAGACTAATCTAAATGTCAGGCAGCTGTTAGCCGTACAGCTCGGACACCCGGCCTGCCGCGCCCCTCTCTCCAGAAGTGCTGTTTTTCTTTCCCCTGAATGTCTCATCTATTCCAGCCCCCCTCTCCTCCCTCCTCCACTCGTTACATCACTCCCAATCCCCTCACACATAGAAAGGACACACGGACACAGACACACACACACACACATACAGCAGCTGGTCAAGGTCACATGGTTTTTCAGTATTTGTAGACTAATGTGTTTCTGAGAAGGGTAAGTATTACCACCATAACTGTGTGCTTTAACTTAAGTGACTGTTCTCTGTGACCTGTGTGGAGCAGTTCATCTGAAAGGCAGCAGCAGTATTCTTACTGAGCTGTTAAAAATACATTTCTGAGTAGTATCATAACCCAAAGTCAGACAAAACATGTAAATACTGTTTGTCACATACACTTATGGACAAGGCCCTCTTTAAGTCAGTCAGAGACAAGAGGCACCATCCCAGGCAAGTATCATCAGTCAAGTCTGACTGACTTAAACTTAACACCACTACAACCTGTTAAATTTGTCTTATATGATATAAATATGACCTAATTTAACAAATACTGTGGATTGCCATAAAGTTCTATGTAGGCATTCATGGTTCCCATCCTGACTTTTCCTTTAACGTTACCACGTGGTTCATATTTGTTATTTTGCATGAACTGTTTCAACTATTAGAACTATTAGAAAGCTTGTAATGATGTTTTGCACATTTCTATCCCCTTCAGGATGAGCTATCATGACTTTGGTGATCATCTGACTTTTCATCTGGCTCCATTATGGGGTCGAAGTTTCGGTTTCTCCAATACTTTGGTTTATTGCAAAACTAATTACATTGGCATCAGCCTGAGCTGTGTGTTTAGTGCTGATTAACAAACGAAGATGATGGACATGGTAGTGTTGTAGTACTCAAGACTGGTCTTGGTCTTTAGACTACTTTTTGATGGTTTTGGTCTCGTCTCCGATTCGACTACATTTGTACTTGGTCTTGTCTCGGTCTCAGACATTGAGGATTTGGGATTTTATTTCAAGACCAGTCATGACCATAACTTTGGGAATATCAATAAATTGCTTTTGCATTGTCTGATTTGTGAACATCCTAATTTTGATTGGAAGAAAAACATATTGCTTCAAATGCAACCAATAACTCTAATTAATGACTGCCCCCCCTCCCTGCGATGCTTACGTTGATTTCAGCTCTAAGTGTTTATATGTGTTTGCATATCCACTGGTCAAAAACTCAACATGGTACAAATATAACATCATAGCACTGCATCACAATTGATTGGCTTAGCCAACTTTTCTGTCATTTGCATTTCATTAGAACAGTGTTACTGTGCGACGAACCCTCCACTCTAGCTACAGGCCTACTAAATACATGTGAAGATGTCCTTTGTTATCTGAAAGCCAGTGTCAGTCTAAAATCTACATGCATCAACCCTCAGCTCCCTTCAGCCAATTAGCACAGGCTTTTGGAAAAACGTCCCCAGACTGAAAGATGGATTGTAGATTGAAAGAACCTGACACAAAAGGTAGTGCTAAAATTAAAGTCAATTAATGGACAATCAAGAGCTATGTAATTAATAATTTAGGTCATTCACTTGTTCAAGCTTTTTTGTTAGTGGCTTTTCTTTTTTTTGTTTATATAATTATAAACTGATTAGTTAACCTTTTTGTTTGACAAATGAGAAATTTAAAGACATCACCTGTGTGAACTTGTAACATTTTTCTCTGTTTTTTTAAAACATTTTATTGACCACATGATTGATCATTTGAATATAAATCAGTAATAAAAATCAAAAGTAGTTAAAGCCCAAATAGGATGACGAGCATATATTTAGAGTTTGATTAATTACCCTGTCCCCATCATGTATTCTATGTAAACGGGGTGGAAAGAATCTCAGAAACACCTTTTAACATAATCTAATAAAACACCAACTTCAACGACACATCCCTAAACACACTTTATGTCAACATAAACAGAACATTATAAACTTCTAAATGATCAGCTTTACTGCAGTGCTGTTGTACAGGATTGCAATAGATTGTATATATGTACCTTATAAACTGGTAACTCAGTGTATTTGTCCTCCACCCCAAAGACATTACAAACATCCCTATGGACTCTCCTCTTTCACAATGCAGGTCACATTACAGCCATTTCACATATTTTAGTGTGTGAGCGCGCGTGTTGGCGTGTGTTGTCAGGTCCAGATGAAAGGCTCCGGAAAAGGGGGCCCTCCTTCTTGATGTACAGCCCTGACTGCAGAGAAGCTGAAGGACAGATCAATAATGGCTGCTGAATTATTAATCAGCGCACGTTCTCCTCAACCGCGCCCAGAACAAATGCTGGAAATTTTTAAGGCGTGTCATTAAAATTTTAACTACTCATTAGATAACTGACACAGATTGCACGTCGCACCCGCAGGTTATTTTCTGAATAAATCAGTTTCCTCTTCACTGGTGTGACCTGCTTGTATAGCTTTTCAGAGCACATCTCTGTGATTTCCTGAATATTGGAGCCCGTCTCAGGCAGAAATCAATGGAGAAACAGATCACTGTAAGCCGAGCATGTGCAGTGTGGGAGAGAAACCCACAACCAGCCCTTCTGTTGGTTCAGCATCGTTACCGAAATCCCCACGAGAGGGAACAACTTTTAGAGTATAGAAGTAAAAACAAAACAATGACATTACATGGATTGTAAGTGTAGTTTATAATGTCGTAATGGAACTACCCTTGCTCACACCGCACCATTATATTACCGCCAACTCATGATGCACCTGCTTCCATTACTGTGAATGTTGTTTGCTCTGCCCTTTTTCTGTTTTGTCTCCATGCCAGCATGTCTGTTTGTGTGAGCTGAATGTACCTGCAGATAATATTATACCTGCGAGTCCTATTCATGTGTGTGCACGTGGGGAGTCTTTCATTTTGCTGACGGCTCCCTCTGACAGCGTCTGTTGCAGCCATCACTCATCTGTGTCTCTGCCTGTCAGCTTTAACCTGCTGTCACGTCCTTCATGCTCTGTGAACACCCATTCAACCTTTGGGTGTGGGTTTGTGAGCAAATCAAGTGGTATGTCACATGTGATGTGAACAATGTTTATTCATAAGCAACCGTAATGCATAAATTCATGTTCCACGGGTTTAATGATGTTAGCAGCACCGCTTTAGTGACTGTATTGTTGGTCTGTCCACCACTTTGGTCCAGACTGAAATATCTCAACAACTATTTGATGGATTGTCATGACATGTGGTATAAATGTGTATAGTTACCACATGATGAATCTTACAGAATATAAATATTCCCTGACTACGCTTATCCAATCCAATATCTACTGGGTAGATTGGCATAACCTTTAATGTAGACATTCATAGTTCACATTGGATGAATCTGATTGGCTTTGATTATCCCCTGACTTTCCCACAGTGCCACCATAAGGTTCACATTGTCAAATGTCTCAACTATTGGATAGATTGCTATGGAATTTAGTTCAAACATTCATGTTCCTCTTAGGATGACTTGTATTAACGTTGTTGATCCTCTGGCTTTTCATCAAGCACCATCACCAGCTAAATAATTTGAATGTCCAATGTTTTGGTTTATGGCTAAATACCTGCAAACTAAAGATATTCCCATCAGCCTCAGCTGTACTTTGTGTTTAGCGCTGATTTGTAAATGTAAGCTTTGTACATCCCAGCATGGTTGTGGACTTTTAGTCTTTTATTTAAAGTCTATATGTCAGTTCAATGCTGATTTTTTTTACATTCATATTTGCTAGCTAGGGAACTTCTTTTTAGGATCACTAGTGACCAAAAAGTCCACAATGTACCTTTAAATAATAATAATATGATAATAAATGTAGGGTGGCGAAGTGTTATAATGCTTCAATGGTTTCAGTTCACGTAGGGCTTGAATGGTGCCATGATGTAATAAAGTTTCCCTGTGTGGACTGTATTCAGATTATGATTAATGAGATAGAGGAAACTGAACGGTGCTAATCACTAGTTAGAGGGTTAGCATGATAGCTAATATATCAGGGCATTTTCTCCATTTATTTTAATTATTTTATGATTTAAATTGACATGAAAGAAAAAAAATTACACCAGACATCTAATTGTATTTGCTTTAATTACAAATAAATGTATTTTGTAAACATACATACATTCATCTAATCATATGATTCTGGTGAAAGACAATAATATTGAATTATTGCCACTGTACTTCACTGCCCACCATTGACTACACATCCCATGAGGGCTTTCTGATGTGACCATGTGTTTATCAGCCATCAGTCTGCAGTGCAGGTCCACTGAGTCTTTATTAATTGCACTGTGTGTGGGTAACAGCTGCAGTCATGGATTAATGCCACCCTCCTCCACCTCTCCTAGGATGAAACACGATCTTTCATGGCTGTCCCTGCACCTCATCAGTCAATCAGGAAATGCTCTACTGTGAGCAGGAGAGATGCCGAGGACCGAGACACTAATGGACATACAGTGATGGATGCATTGATTACCTATGTCGCATACTGTATCCATTTCATCATGACGTAACAGTCAACATGCACGGCTCCTCGGGGAATCTGTGAGCGTTTTACACGAGCTAAAAAGAGGCAACGGAGGGTTTTAACTTGACAAGAAAAGATGTTGGGATTTTAGGTGACACTCCGAGGGAGAAGAAGACTGTTCTGACTTACTGCCACTGGACTGAAATTTAATTAATTCATGAATTGATTTGTTTTTGTGAACAAACACACAAGGGATTTAGAGGAAACAATGCATGCTCGTACTAGGCATGATACTGAAGAAAACATTCATTCAGGAGTTCAGGATTACAGTGATGGAATCTTATTCATCTCATTTTATCAAAATAACATGATGCAGTTAATTCTCTAAGCCCATGATTTGTTTGGCTGCTCTGTAAAAAGATAAAGATGCACCTGTGGCTCTTCTTTTGCATTTCTCACAGAGTAGCTCCTCACCATATATTTACTGTCCCAGGTGGTCAAAACACACATCTTTTCCAACAGAGCTCTGGGACTTGTGTTAACAAAATGCACCTGCCGTTATCGTCAGTAACCACAGGCGTCACCATGCCAACATAGAATAAAGATTAAAACTTGTTTATGTTCAATTAACTTTGTGATGAAGTGTTACATTACTATTTTGTGCTGCTGGATGTCTCCCTGCGTACATGAAGAGATGCCATCTTTAGATGACGATATCACCCTCCTGATCTTTGATTCTGAGGGATTAACACCAAAGATGGACTTGACTTGATTCAAAGTGCTGAAACATTTACATCTACAGTATTACGTGGGTTTTTCCTGCTGTTCCGTTCAGCCCCCACCCCCCTCCTTAACCCCGCTGTCTAACTTGCCTTGCCTTGTCCCTGTGTTGTGTATCTTGCTATCTGTCCTGTGTCTGTGTGTTAAGGCAGATTACACACTAGCTATAGGAAGGCAGAGGAGTGCCTCCAGGCTGTGAGACGCGAGGGCATTGGCTGTCCTTCAGCACATATGCCACCCATCAGGGAGGTCACTGCCATTTTGTCTGCCTGAGCTCTTACACATCGGCGTCAGAGGGCTCAAGTCTGGAGGGAAATGCACAAACACCGGCTGGTATTATTTTACTTCAACACACATTTTTACTCCGGTGAGCTGCTAATGAAAAATGTCCCTTGGCTTAAACAGTAATTCCATTTGAATGCAGTGACTGATCCTAGAAAGCTTCCTTACTGGAACTGGTGACATAAAGACTCTTTATTCAGTCCTGCATCTAAATCTGTGTCTCTGTGCTGATGAGTTAGAAAGCTTCAGCTAGTTTGACTTTAAGATCTACATACAAATTTAGATTGATAACATCATTGTCGAGGTAAAAATTCAGTCAGCATAAACATATATTATGACGTCATAGCATTCTTAAACCATTTCTAAATGCTGATGAACTACAGACCTTTCATCTGATTACAGCCAATAAGTAGAAGCCATTAAGTCCAGTTTGATCACAAAAGCTGTCCTGCCTTCTTGGTGGTATAGTTGTTTCTTGTGTCTGAGCCTGTCAGCCATGATGACTGTGCACTCCTCCACCAGCTGCGGATTATTATTCTAGGCACAGACAAGGAGGAGCCATAGTATAACAGGCAGGCAAGCCAATCATGCAAACACCTTGTGGGTGCTGAGAGAGGTTTGAAACATAAATACAAACCAGGAGTAAATTTCTTAACCCTTCGGAGCATTAGTAGTATGAAAAGAGCCACTGGAGGCTCAAAGGACTGACCTTTGATTGCGTTTTTCCTGCTTGGATCGGATCAGTTTTACAATATGACCTTGTCAGCAAGCAGCACAGGACACTTCTCATCTCACCTCATCCTCCACCAGCAGTCAGGTTTATGTGCAACAAAGAAACCAGTACTGCCTAAAAACACATCTTCCACAATACGTCCACAATTTCTGAGCAAGCCAAGTACCCTCTAAACATCCAACACACCTTTCCCCCCACCTCCTGACTGAAAACATTGATTAGGCTACTGTCTCGGTTCAGTTTCCACTCAAACCGCCGCTGTCAATAAGAGCTTATCCAATGTAATTCTAGAAACACAGCCTAAGGAACACAGCATTATATATAATATTGATTAACACCAGCTTTATCCTTTCAAATCAGACTTTGGGGTGAGAGTTTAGTCTGGGGCTGTTTCTTGATGTTAGGATGTTTGAAGTGCCTCAGGCAATGTGGCCTTTTGAATCTGCTCAGGGGTGCTGTGAACTTTTTATGGCCTGATGTCACACATGCCTCAATGTCACATCTTCACAAGACATTTTTATTTTTACTCTGTTCTTATATGCTGCTATCAGAACATTTCCCTGTTTTTTATTTCCCTGTTTTTTAGAGATAAAACAAGACTGAATTTATAAAACCTGTGCTCACTCAGGGGAAATTGTAGTTTTTCAATCTTTTCCTCATGTCCATTCACAGCTCAGACTAGCATAGTTAAACTGTTACTTCACCTGGTCATTTCCCTCTGGTGTGAACCTGATTTGAACCAGCATCCCTAAAGACACAAACAATCTTTATGTAACTACCTTTGAAGGTTATTTATTCTGTTCATGCCATCATTTATTTTGGCTGTTCACATGAAAGGTTTAGCCAGGTCCACCACTCTCTAGCTCAAAATGTTGTAAAGACATTCAGGGTTCCCAAAGGAAACCATTCTCAAATCCTACTGACTTTGGTGATCCCCTGACATTTTCTCTAGCTTCTCAATGTGGTTTTTGAGTTAAATATTAAAATTAATATTAAAATTTTTAGATAGCTTTCCATGATATTTTAGCAGACACTTGTCATGTCCCCACTAGGTTGAATTGTTTGGTGATCCTCTGACTTTTCATCTAGAGCCAGTAGGTCAAAATGTAATTTCCTCCCCAATACTTCGGTTTTATGACCAAATACCACAGAGGTGTTGAGCTCTACAAATCCCTCCACCATCCAGTCTATCAGAATATTAAGGACATGCACTCTTGGGTTAAAATTAATCTTTTTCCCAGCGGGTAAGAAAGCACCACGTAGGCAGGATTTAGTTGAAAATGATTATTAATATAACATGATAACATTACCTGTGATATAATAATGAAGTGAATCAAAACCAGTGCAGAGTGGATTCTATATCTACTATAATGCAATTTAGTAGGACAGTCCAATGCACTGATACTGTCTTACATTATATTAAATTACTTAAATGGGAAAATCTGGACAGGTTGATGTTCTCTCTGCTTGTCTGCAGGCGTCCACAGACTGTCTGGACAAATCTTGCAAATTACCGAAACACAATCCTGTCCTGTGCGTGTGTGTGTGTGTGTGTGTGCGTGCGTACGTGCGTGCGTGTGTGTATGTGTGTGTGTGTGTGTGTGTGTGTGTGTATTGCTTTAGGCAGATGACAGCAGCAGTCTGTTATTGATCCTGAGGGACCCGCTGTGCTTGCTTTAGGCTGCAGCAAGTATCCCTATATGTTCATATGATGCTTCCATCTCTGTGTTTACCAGCATAGTTAACTGCAGTGGGGTTTCAAGACTGTAGTTGTATAAGATTTCAGTCTGTGTGAGCAGTGGGGCAGAGTGAACCAGCAATCAAAGAAAAAGAGGGAGAGTAATCAATAGCATCAGTAGCATCTGTGTGGTGTTTAACTGTGATGAAGCGCCACATGATACAATTTATGCAAATTGCAGTTATGCTGCAGAGTTTCTTACTCTTGTTCTTTTACACTGATAAGTTCTTTGGACATTTTTTAGTGCTCATCCTTCACTGTGTTTAAATGCAAACAACAGACCAATAAATCACACAGCAAAACAAAATCAGAGAGATTATTTATGGGCACTGGAATAACTTGGTAACTAGGAAACTGACATTTGCAAACAGCAGGTCAGTAATCAGATGTATCACTTTACCCTTTCCTTATTTTTGATATACTTTGATATTATATTGTTAATTTATTTTATGTTATGGTATAAATGTATTATTTCTGACATATGACAATGCTGCCTTAAGTGTATGGGTTTTTTACGCTCTGTAGACAACATTTTATATTTTTGTTACACAGTATGTGTAAGAATTTTACAATAGCGACTATTTAACTCATTGTTCGTTTGTGTTTACCTACCTAAAGATTATTCCTCTCACTGTGCCACACTGCTGTCGCAGCGACACTTTCAGTCTGTGTCATGCAAATGCATGCATGTACAACCCCGTTAGAAAAACCCTGCACTTATCTTTAAGCGGGCTACGAAATCTCGCTGCAGAAACCGAGGCTTCCTCTTTTATATGAGCTTTAAGAACGCACGTTACTAAAGAAAGTCAACAGTCTTCAGTGCATTTTGAAAGTTGGCTCTGATAATGTTTGAATTTTAACCAGAAACTTTGTCAGCTACGAACGTTATGGACTCCAGATAGATAATTTAAGGTAACATCTCAGTAAGTAAAACCGTTGTGTAACGTTAGCGATTACAGCACGGATAAATGACGACAGAAACGCAAAAATAATTATTTTCTGTACCAATTTTACTCCGTTATCCGTTATAACTTACTGGAACTGGTCGGATTTCTTCACACAGAACATTCCCTGGTGGTCTAGTGGTTAGGATTCGGCGCTCTCACCGCCGCGGCCCGGGTTCGATTCCCGGTCAGGGAACAAAGTTTTTGTTTGGGGGGGCTCATAGGCTGACTCCTTAAGGACTTCGCTTGGAAACCGGAGGGTCGTCGGTTCAATTTCAACACGGACCATTGACCAAGGCACTTAACTCCTAACTGCTCCACGGGTGCTCACTGCTGGGTTAAATACATAGGACAAAATCACTGTGTATGTATGCGACAATAAAAGTTGATTTTTATTATTAGCCTTAGTAGTAAAACTCATGACAGACAAACAATATAACCCATTGCACTGGATTACAAGGTACAGGTATGAATACCTGGTACCGGCAAAGTGAGGGTTAACTGACAGGAGAAATATTCTGCCTTTCAGCATGTCTGCTCAGGCTGGAGTCAATATGATGCTCTCTGTATCTCTGAATCTCCAGCAGCACTGAGCGGCACTCAGCAAGCCTCTGTGTTTCAGTACAATCACCACATCAGGAGGAGAGAAAGCAGGACGAGGAGAGAGATAAGGAAAAAAGGAGTGTGCTGACTGAGAGGAAGGGCAGGAGGTTCAGATAGCAGACAAGTAGGACAAAATTGGTGAGACAGAAGAAAAGTATGAAAATGCTGGAAATAATCGTTATTTATCAGAAAAAAATAATGAATGAAACGTAATGTAAAATTATGCAGCGCTGGGTTGATATAAAAAGCATCAAGTAACTTGCAAACCACAAATACCAAAATTTTGGTCTCTAACATAAGATAAAAGGTTGCAACATGCATTTAAAATTGCATTTAAAATAGTTCTCCATAGTCAGTTATACTTAAAAAAAAACAAACTCACATCTGAAGGACAATGGATAAATGGTTCCAGTTTTCAACATTTTAAGACATTTATTTACTTTCTTTAATACTGAGTTAGATGGAACAACGCATAAATTCAGCACTTCTCCTCTCTTGGTAAAGGCAAACTGTCTCCACACACTTCCAGACGCTGCACTAAGATAACCTATCCCAAAGCAATCTGTATAATTAATGAGCTTTAGAGGTGCAGATTTTCACACTTTGGAAAAGGCAAGCTCTGTCCCTCTGTTTCCAGGCTCCATGATAAGTTAGGCTAATTGCCAATTTGCTCCAGCTCAAGATTTAAAGGAATAATTTGACAATCAATGCTCACCTCCCAGCTCTAGCTTCATACTTAAAGCTGCACAATATTTTATAATATATTTATTTTTTTAGAAGAAGAACATACTTCATTGTCACATACACATTGCAAAATTCATCCTCTGCATCTAACCCATCCCTTGAAGGGAGCAGTGGGCAGCCACTGAACAGCACCCGGGGACCAACTCCAGATTGAGATGCCATGTCAGGTCAAACTGCACTGACTGGAGAACCTACCTAACATGTTGGGGGAAACCAGCGCACTCGGAGAAAACATGGCATCTCCACACAGAAAGGCCGGGCAACCAGGGTTTGAACCTGCAAACTTCTTGTTGTGGGGTGACAGTGCTAACCACCGTGCCACTGTTTACAACAACAGTATATCACAAAGCATGAAAACAATGTGAAAATGTGAAATGAGTCACTCGCAGAGATGAGCCTGATAATGATCCCGCAAATCTGTGACGGTAAAACAAAGCAATGCTATTGGTTACATAATGGGAAACGTAGGATCCAATGGTTTTGGAGCTTGACCCACACCACAGATGAGATTTTTCTGTCTCTGATGAGTCCCTCAACTACTTAATGCTGCTCATGCCGTCATTTCTTTTGGCTGTTCATAAGGTTTAGTCAAGTAAAAAAAACAGGTGTGGTCCAGATGGAGACAAGAGTGCAGGGTTGGAAGCATGTCTTCCTTGAGTCCGTCAACTTTATGGAAGTACAATTCTAAATGAATGGAGTATTGCTTTAAGATGGATTTCTGCTGAAAATTGATTGTTGTAAAATGGTTTGGTATTGGTTTTTATTTGTGGAATTTGTGGAACAGATATGCTTATACTTTATATAACACTTCCAGCCAAAGAGCTGTGTGGGAGGATAGATGTGCATCAAGACTACTTTTTTAACACCCCTTGCTCATTGAACACTCCGTTCCATTTATTCTGCCAGTGCATCTTCTCTTCTGAGCAGTTTGTTTGACCCCACTAAGCTACATTAAATGCTGAACAGTTATTATAAGTGTTTTCTTTGTATATACCAAGCAGTCACCCACAGAACAGCCACAGTCACAAGAGTAACCTTCCAGCCAGATCCACATCAACACTGGCTCCATTCACAAAGCAGAGCCTGATCTTATATTCCCCCTGCAGTAAGTGTTCACTCTCACATTCAGCCCTTATTGATTCCCACTCTGACATTCGGTCTGCATACGAGACCCTGATCAATACAGGCCCTATTGTCTCTAGATCCCCGGGAAGTGCTTCATGCATGTGTGGAGAAAGAGGACAAAAGAGATGCAGAGAATAAAAAGGACAAGTTTCTGTCAAACACAAGCTGAATGCAATCTGATCTGCTGTGTGTCAGAGTGTCTCTCTGCAGTCACAGCTGCAGAACTGCTGCATGGGAACAGATGTGACTGATAAGTTGACAGGCAGGGTGCACCACTTTCAATCCCTCTGGCTACACTCTGATGCCATCACAGCTCAGAGGTGACTATTATTGTCTCCTAGCAACAAAACAAGATAAATGCTCATGGACACATGTCACACAAACAACTTGTACAAAGTGTAAATTACAGAAACTGATACCAGGCAGGTAGTTTGCTAATGCAATGCATTCAGACTGACCTTTGACCTGTGAAGAAAACTGAGCGGTGTGCCTGGTCTCAAAAAGCTGCAGCTCCTTGTTCAGGTCACAAACAGTCAGATCAACGTTCCAGGAGCGCAAACCTGTTTAAAATAGAACAACATGAATAATGTATGTCAATAGTCGAACATACTGTGCATTAAGCACATTTCATTCTGACAGCACCTCATCACCTGACTGACTGCTACATGCCTAAAAGTAAAGACCCTTTATAACTGATTAAAGATTGTACGTTAATTAAATGAAGTAATGTGAGTGCTGCCTTGTTTTTTTGTTTTAGTCTTTAAAAGGAAAGAGTAAGGAAAGTAATAATGACAGCGCAATCTAACCAGCTTCATGAGGACAATCATATATTTCCATACAAAAATTGCTTTTTGATTTTAGAAGAATCAGCCACAAGGTTGTTCAATTTAAACCAGCTTTTAGAGATCTCCTGAGGAAATGGTTTAAGTTTATGACTGGAGGGTGCATACAGTATTTTGCTGCACTGGGTTTTCAGTGTGTAAACCAAACACTGACTGCACAGTATTTGATGAAATTAGGACATTTGTGAAAGGAAACTAGGAAGCTGAGTTAGTTAGTTAGTGTCACAACACATTCCTCCTACATTTTACAGATTGTGACGGGCTTACTGCAGGTTTGTCTAAAAAATTAAAATGTACAGATTTCCAAAGTTATGTAGGGGAGTTTTTGAGCATGTGCAACTTGACTGCTACAAAGGTGGGAAGTAACTAAGTAAATTTACTCAAGTACTGTACTTCAGTTCAAATTTGAGGGAGTATTTTTATTTTTTACTCCACTATATTCAATTTACAACTTATACTATTCAGATAAAGATTTTCACATGCAAGACATGATGAGCTTATAAAATATGATGCAGTACTATACTATTAAACTACCCAGTAGTGTATAAAGTACCTACATTGACGTTTAAATGCTGCTTACATGTATTAATCATGTATTAATTTGATACTTAAAGTAAATTTTGTTGATACTATATTTGTACATAAGTAATATTTTGAAGTCTGGACTGGAGTTTTTTTTACTATGGTTTGAATGAGGATCCTTCTGCAACTACTGGACGGCCAATAACAAAATTAGACTTTCTTCACATTTTACAAATACTCAAGCAAGTCAGTCGACTGCTTGTTTTGTTTTGCCCCAAAATTTAAATGTACAGGTACTGAAAGACAGTTTGGAGAATTTAATGTGAACATACAGTAAAAAAGGTACAACTTACCGTGTCGGTTTAAGATAGATAACATGAGCTTAACTACAAAACATCAAAATGTTTTCAGCTGCAGTGAGTTTTTCTAGGCTCACGCCCAGAAACCACTTCACTTTTGCTAGTTGTTCCCTGCAGCACCCCGTCTTCTGACCACTCCCCGACTGTCTTACCTTGTGTGATCTGTTTCCTGGCAGCGTCGAGGTGATAGCTGGTGGAAATCTCCCCGATCACAATCAGCACGCGATAGTTTCTGTGATGGAACTCGGTGCGGTACTGTCCATGGTGCTGAACAGACTCCTCTGCTCGCTCCACTGAGGCAGCTGCTGTGATGGGGATTTCCATGGTAACAGTGCCGCTAGTGGACGCTGAGCCCTTTTCCATCTCCATGACAACTGCATCCGGAGCGAGCACCATGACGGTGCAGGATGAGACCGGAGGATTTGTGGGCGTGGCTCTTTGGATGGTGAATATTTGATTGGATCGCAGGTTATATGGCTATTTGATGTCACAGCATATGATTGGACAACAGGGAAAAGAGGGATCTGAGAATTTATGGTGATTAATTTTCCTATATGACACTGCTGAAGCACACTAAGGAGGAAGACAGTGAGAAGGTGAAGATATTATTTCCACTGACAAAAAACTATTGACCAATTATTTTCCAAAAGTAATGTTTCAAAATAACCTAAGACCATAAACAAAGAAGTTAAATGTTTTCATGCAACATCTGTAAAACTATAGTGAGTACTTACATTAAAAAACATTCTTTAAACATAATTATTTGAGATTATTTAGTGTAATCAATGAGACTTACAGTCTCACTCGTGGTGTTCTTTTTATTCAACTCTGCCCAACAAAAAGAGCTGAAAATAAGCAATTTGTGCCACACAAAGGTTCTATTTATATCAGTGTCACTGCAAGTACCAGGCAATGTGCTTTGGTTACTAAACTGACACCTCTTTGTTCCCATCATGAGCAAAACAAGGCTTCAGCTGAGCCGAGAGTAACACTGACAACAAAGGCTCACCGTCAGCACAGAAAGAAACTTATTTCAGTCTTCATGAGACATTTGAATAAGCTCATTCTGCAACACAAAAGTTGCAAGTTGGCATTATACTGACAATAAATTGGGCAATGTAAGCCTAAAACTATTCTGAACTATTATACATATAACAATATTTAGAAGATAAGTTTGGTGTCATGTTGTATTTGTTTTAAACCATTTACTAACTATTGATTTGTTCTTTATGGGCTGAAAAAGTCAATAGCATTTCCTCTCAGTATTGTTTTTCCATCTATCCAAATAGTGTCTGAATTAAAACCTTGTTTCTTTTTAGCAGAGAGATTTAGAGTATCATTTAAATTTGGATTTGTATTTATTCTCATTATTATCAAACCAATTTCTTCGTCTTTGTCAGTGTTTTGGTTCATTATGTAAAGAAAAAAAAAAGAAAAGAAAATTAAACACCATGTTTTGCATTGTCTTGTCATTTGCAAGTGCCTTCTTCATCTCCAGTGTTTTAAATTTGTTGACCCAACTTTATGGTTGTTTTCAAGGCTGCAGTTTGTGGTGCTCTGTTACAGTTTAAAAAATAAAAAAATCACTGTGAAATGTAACTGCTTGGCTCTCAGTAATCTGTGGACAGTCCTTTTTTTAGTTATCTGGGTCTAAATGGATTTGTAATCCTCCTATATTTCTCTCTTTACATGAATCTTCCAGAACAGATGCTGTGGTGCTGTGGGTGTGGCTGTGGCTGGTAGGCAGTGACACATGTCCTGCTGTGGTGATGGATCACGGTGGGGTTTAATTTGGCATCTTCTCCATGTAAATCTCCCCTCAGGAAGATGCGTTTGCAGGGGTGAGTCAGCACTCCAGTCTCTGACACTCCAGAGTCTCTACTGGCCTCTGCTGGGAGGAAAGGAAGCTACAAGAGTAGATTTTATTCCTAATTAATATAAAGAGTTTGTAAGATACATAATGTCAGTAATTTCAAACAGTTTCATTGCACATTTTGAAGTGCTGAATAAATATTATTATCGATTAAAGCAGAGTTCTTGTTATGAATTTGCTTTAACAATATGTCAGGGGGGAAATGATGACAACAATGAAAAAGAATGAAAAGTAAACATATGAAATTCAAAAGCCTAAACTTACAAATGCATCATCTTTTTATGGAGCATTAATGTACATTTACTTGAGAATCTTTGCGTGTTGCATTAACATATAACGATGTTTCACAGCCATGACTTAGTAACACTCACTAGCCACTTAGTGTGGCTGCTGTTACTAAATATTAGGCTGCTGTGTAGAAAAAAACCCCAAGGGGTTATTAGGCAGGTCTATTTTAGGAATTTTACAATATATCTTTTTACTCTCAAAACCCAAGCCTAGCACACACGAAAACAAAATACTTTTTAAAATTGTGTCTGTCTTGGTTCATTTCTTTTACTCCCACAGTTACTTTTCCATGTTCCAACACAATAAATAGAGTGAACTATTGTATCTGCAAATGCTACCAGTTACATTTAACCATAATGTACAAACTGAGTGGTCCATTACAAACGTAACAACTGAAAATAGCCTATTAAGTTACAATTTTCAATATCATATTTAAACATTGAAAGCACATCAAATTGCCCTTTATCGGCTGGATTTAAAAAGTTATCTTGAAGTAGACCACCAAAATGAAATAAATAAGCTACATTTTTTTTGCGTTTCTAAATAAATCTAATCCCGATCATCATCTACAAGAAGCAGCTGTGTTGGTCGCCAGAGGAAATGAGCATGTACTAAGCTACATTAAAAAATGCCTTTGCATCTTTACGTGTCATGCGTGTGTATTCCACACCCTGACTCTCAGCAAAACAGAGGCAAGGAAGCACAGAGCGATGTTGGACGCGTTATTATTGCAACCAACGGGACAGTGAAACAAATTGGAAATCCCCAGAGCTGACATATTGAATTTCGAAGGTAAAGCTCTTTATGTTTCTTTTTGCATTGCGGTGAAATAACAGTAAATGGTGACGGGATGAGGACGCGTAGCGGCATACGCTCCCAGTGTGTGTTTCGGTGTCTGTCAGCTCCAGCAGAGGTGGCTAAGATTAGACATTTTGGGTAGTGGCTGCGCATTTCTTAATGTGGGTGTCAGCCCGACCTGCAGAAATGACGACGTAACGCTGAACTTTGCGGTGCCAGCCGGTAAGGTTGGCTGCAGGAGCCTGATGCCCACTTGTATCCAGCCGGAGCTGAAAATTATCTTTCCTCAGCTTTTTTGTGTGTCCGGAACAGAACCACCGTGGGCTGCATATCTTGTCATTTAGCAGAATCATTCATTGTTGCATTGTTCGCAGGACGTCTCCTTCTCGGGGTTCTCACATTGAGATGCTGGTAGCCTAAATGCTGAAAATATCCTGCTGCTGCTGGGTTCCTGTAAACCAGAGCTGTGACTGGGCCCAAGGCTGCTGGATAGCATGATGCACCTTCTGCTGACTTGGAGCAGGACAGAATAAGACACTTAAAACACAGGTGGCACAGAGACCAGCCTCTGTGTGCTGAAATCTTTCAAATTTGGATTGTGCAGAAACCTGCTGAGAATTGCAATCTCCTCTCTAATCGCTAAATTAAGTTATAGCCTAGTTTGTCTGTCGTGGGTTAAAATGACCTTATCCCGCTTCATGGAATTAGTATTTTGTTGGTAATATGTCTCACAGGACATCTTTTGATATCCAAATAATCCTTCTAAAAATGCAATGTAGGTCTTTACTGGTTAGTAAGCATTTGTGCTTGTGATGACTCTTATTCAGGGTCTCCTTGAGTCCTGAAGAAGGTGCTCCTGAGGTGAGGAAATAAAGTGTCAGTGTAACTTAGTTCAACTATAGGTTTTCTGTTTATTGACTCGCTGTGCAGCAAGTCACTTTCCCAGCAGCCTCAAACAGTCAAATGATTTCAGCTTTATACTTTCTCTGTGATCTACATTTGCATAGACATGGGTGTTACAGGAAATGTGGTGTCTCCATGGAAACTGAGGCTGTCAAATGATGATGACAAAGTGATTTTAATATTTGAAAGGCCGCCTGTTAATCTTCAAAACTGTGAGCATCACATCATTAAAAGCTCATTACAAAATGCATGAATCTCATATGCGCTTGTTGGCCATTTTAATCTCTTAAAATCACCAGTCACAGATATTTACAGCCTATCTGTTACGACTTTAACACAGATATCCCACTTTTGAGGTATGTCTAGTATGTTTGTATGCATGTGCGTTTGTGGATATGTTTTTATGTATTGTTGTGGGTAAGATGTTGACCTTGAGTCTATAATAACGTTTTTGATTTGATTTGAGAAGAAGATCTAATCTAAACTGATGGTTCAGTGTTTCTGTTCTTCAAGTTTCATGCCAAGGATGGTCCAGATGCATATTCATTACAGATTAAACCCCATTGCAGTCACACTGTAGTCCAAATATCCCCTTCTGTAAAGGTTTTTCTTTACAACGTAACCCCATACTTACGCAGAAATCTGTGAAGAAACACATTAAAAACTCAGTGACTCTTAGCTCAGGGAAATGATGGTGAAAGTTAACCTATATGTCATTTTGCCGGAGTCCCTGAAAGCCAAGGGCCTCTGAAGGTCTTTGAGATCCCACTGTGGGAGCAATGGCCTAGATTTCTCTCTTTCACATGATTTATCACTACACTGTGTAATATTATTAGCAGTAGGCCTAAAGCATAACATGTAAAACCTTGAAGCATCGTTGTAATTGACACTAGCAGAAGTCAAGAAGGTATTAATAGTGACGCAAAACACGTAACATGTAAAAAAGGATTAGAGTGTATGACATTTTACATAATGGAAAATAATTAGCAATTTGTTTGTTATAATAAGTGCTGTTGTTGAAAGTATCAGTATTACATGTCATATAAAATGACAATATACTCATATTTAATTCAATTAAAAAGCAAAAATAATATAAAATACGAGTCATAGGAGTGCTTTTTTATTTCAAATGTGCAACAAACATTATTCAGTTTCTAGATAGAAGGTGCATTTGTCATTCTAAATGATATATATTTTTTAATTTTAAATGGAAATTTACTACTTAAATAGCCTACATTTATTAAAGGATACCCCCTTTAGATGTATCACCTCACTTTCATGGGGGTTCTGCAGCATAAATGCATGTACAGAAACAAAAGTGAACCACATAGTAAAGATAATACACAGACACAGACAAACACAATAACTTGCTCACCTGCCCTTACCCAGGCCACAGTTAATGTAGACCAGGAAATTAACACAAATACATTGACTACGTGCAGTAAACAACTAATGCGTCATTTATCAATATGCATTATAACAAATCGAACATACAGAATCAAGTCACATCACAGCAGGAACAGAACAAATAAAAAATCATGAATATAGTCATCCAACTGTATTTCACATATGTACAATCCTGATTAACAGTACTGTTGGTACCCTTTATAACAAGAGCATGTAAGTTTTAAGAAAAGAAAATAGAGATGATTTGAAGAAACAAAAAGTATAAATTGATCTTAAAGAAAGAAGACGGTTATTAAAAGATATAAAGACGTAATAATAAATGTACAACTGTCATTTGGCAACAATAATAAAAAAAGAAAAACATGTACCAAACACCCCATTAAAAAAAAGTTAGAAAAATCCTGCAACCATAAAACCAATCAGCAAGCTAGTGTGACGTCATCGCGCAACCCGGACCAATGACATCGCGTCTGGCAAGTTTTGCCGCGAGGAGCGGAGCTGAAGTGGGTGTGTGTGTGTTTTTTTCTGTAGTAAATTACCGGTAACATTAGTTGGATAAATAAAGATATGAATTAATACTTTGCGAACTCACTAACGTCATCAGTTAAGCTCCACGGCTCCGGGCTGATGTTTCTGCGGGGCTCGTTGACTCTTCAGTGGGGCACGCTTTGTTGTTGGGGCGGAGCGTTAGCCACTAGCCTTTTAACTTTAGCTAACATGCTAGTTGTCAGGTAACAATAACCTCACGTCGTTGTTTTTGCTGCTGCTTGGCTAGCTAACAACAGCCCACCTCGTGTCCTCGGCCTGACCTCATGGATCCCGGTGGAAGCGAACTGGACTCCAGCCTGCCTCAGCCCGAGAACCCGTGTCTGATCGTGGAGGACTCCCAGCCGGACAGTGTAGCTCTGGAGGACGATCCCGAGAGCAGCTACCGAGCTCTGCTGGCCCGCCGCCTGTCCAGCCTGCAGCCCACCTCCCGCAGCCCGGTTCTGGTAAGCTGATCTTACCCAGATGCAAACATCCAAGGAGAGTTTATAGTGTCTGTTGCATGATGAGGCAGGTTTACACTGTTTGACGTAACGTTACTGTATTTCTGATCTTCTGCAACGTTATGACCCATCCAGACCTCCCAGGTGGTCTGGGATCAGGTCTGCTTTGTGTCCCCAGCGTTAAGTTTTCATGCTCCATATATCTGGAACAAACTCCCAGAAAACTGCACTTCTGGTTTTAAATATCTATATCAATATCAACTTTATTTATGTAGCACAATTGGTTGACCAAGGTGCTTTACAGCGTATAAGTACAGCAATAAAGCATTAATTAGAATATCATAGACTATGATGATGATAAAATTGCCTTTTCATAATTATCTTACACTGCACTGTAACTTTTACTGTCCTTTTTTATCCTGTTTTGATTTTCTATTTTACTCTTTTAAAAGTTGGATTTCAGTGAGTCAAGTCTTTTTAATATTTCCATATGTTGCTTTTACGTTTTATGTAAAGCTCTTCGAATCGCCTTGTTGTTGAAATGTGCAATACATATAAACTTGCCTAGTCTTGTATCTAGGGCGCATAACAACGCAAACAACCACAGTGGCCACCAGCAGCGAATGAGAAAGTATAGATCTTTTATTTAAGTATAAGTATCGATACCACTGTGTAAAAACACACCAGTACACTTAAAAAGTCTGGATTATGTTATTTAATTCCATGTACACAAAGCCTTGTATTACTGTTTAACATAACTTCAGACTGCACCAAATGCATAAAAAAGGCAGAATAGAAGAGAAAACCTTTATTGTTATTGTATAAAAATATACAAACAAAATTAGTTCTGGAGGAGGAGTTCTGCTCCTTATGAGTGCAAACAACAGAAAATAAACTGTTAAAACAAACACAAACAACAAAGTTTTTAGTTTCTAACTCTGGGAAAGACTGTAAAATTCACCTAAACTGCGATACCTCTGAATCATTAGAATCAGTTTTATTGCCAGGTATGTGTACACATATGAGGAATTTGACTCTGGATTGCACAATGCTCAGGATGTGATCGAACACATATACACACACGATAAACAAAACAGACAGATTGAGACAATAATGCAATGAGCAGAGTGCCAAGGATGCACTTATCAGGATGAAGGAGTAAATTGTTATTACCATTATTGGTATTTTATGTACATGTCAGATGTGGATGTGACATGTAACCCTACAAATAGAGTTTTTTGTTTTGAATACATTTTTAAGTTCATGTCAACATGACAAAATCTTTTGTAGTATTTTGGTTGTGAGCAGCAGCACAGTGGCCGAGACAAAGCATCCAGCCATCTCTTTAATCAGCAGGAACCGCTGTCATTTATTATTAGCTGTACGGCTTTAATTAGACAGGCATGTACCGTCTTTGAATCTGTGTAAAGGAAACATGACTAATGAAAAGATATTTGCTATTCCCCGCTTTATTTTCCCTTTCCAGGAACTGATATCCTCCCCGCTAGGAAGCAGATACTCTCAGACTGCCAGCCAATCAGAAACCTCCCAAAGCAACAGCCAGGCTGAACCCGGTCAGTACTTTCTAACAACATGGACGCGGCATGTACATATACATATTACTTACTCTGTATAAAAACTAAAAGCAAAGGTGTTTTCTTTATTTAGGTATTCTCACGGCAGCCAACCCCAGTTCAGCATTCCAGGAGGAAAGTCAAGTTATAAACATTTGCCCTCCTGCAAACAAGAAAAAGTATGTGGAGACCAGATGTTTTTGCTGATAGATAATGCTCAGCGTTAAAGAATGATACAGTGTTTTCACCTGGTTCCTGTTCTTTCAGGTGTGCACCAGAGGATACTGATATGGAGTCTGGAGCTGATTCTACCACACACTGCATTCAGTCTGAGGGTAGGGGCGCCCCTCACCTCATAAGGACGAATAACATCCACGTCCAGGATCAGTCTTTTTAAGAATGACATTGTACCCCATGTGTTATTAAGTGTACTGATACCTGTTTGTCTGTGATTCAGAGGGAACCTCTCAGTTTGGTTTTCTGGAGCTTTCTCAGAGTCAGGATCTGCGGGGTGAAGTGGTGAACAGTCGCGAGGAAGAAGAAGACATAGCTCCTCAGTCAGACAGCGAGAGACGCACCAAATTAGGTATTAACACATTTATTTATAGGTGCTGTGATTTATTTATTTGTTTTTCTCCTTTTTTGTATTTTCATTGACACAGAGACTCAAATATTTTCACTTTTAAAAGCTGCAGTCAGGCTTTGTACCTGGTAGGTATGCACCGAATATTTGGCAACCGAAATTAATCGGCCAAAAATAGTAAAAAAAAGTACTTCCGGTATTCGGCCAAATGCGTCAAAAGACCAAATAAATTTTAACAAACAATTATGTTAACATTCTGACGTCTGCTGGGATTGACTCCAGCCCCCCACGACCCTGTGTGCAGGATAAGCAGGTGATGATGAATGGAATTACGTTGACATGTCGGCAGTGTGGAAGCATTTTAAAGTGTCAGAGAAAGACGAAAAAATGGCCGTTTGCAGACGCTGTCCTGCTGAATTGTCTCCTAGCACATCCACTCCATCTGTGGCTGACTTCTTAGAAAAGGCAACAAACAGTCTGACCCACTTGTTTCTGTCGCTCGTTTGTGAGAAGGCGATTAAGCTAACTGCGCCTAAATTTGGAGTGCACACGTATTACAGCCTTTATGGTAAATCCACTGAAACGGAACATGCTAATGCTGACAGGCAGGTTAGTGACTTTATCCTGTCAGTTTCTCTCTTGACAAAAACAAGTGTTGCATTAAAAGTAATTGGACACATGTAATTTACTTTACCCGACCCTCTCAATCCTCGCAAGCAACCATCATAGTCTCTCCAAATCCTGTGGGAAACTCTGAGTAAAAAGCACATCTTGACTTTTTATTATCTATTTATTTATGCAATGGTAAAAAAATTGGGAAAATAAATGAAAAAAAAGTGAAAAAACTTGTTGAGTCTTCGGGAAAGTTTTTCATTAAATTCGGTTTTGGCTTCGGCCAATAATTTTCCTGTCGGTGCATCCCTAGTGCCTGGGTAATTTAGAAAATAAAGGCTTACGCTATAAAAACACATGCTGGTATTTCCTTTAATTTGACATTCTTCTCTCTACGGCTGCAACCAACGATTATTTTCATTGTGATTAGATTATTTTCCCAATTAGTTGATTGTTGTTTGGTCCATAAAAATGAAAATGGTAAAAAATGTTGAACAGTATTTCCCAAAGCTCCAGATGATGTCCCTATTTTGTCCACAACCCAAAAATATTCAGGTTGCTGTCATAGAGGAGTAAAGAAACCAGAATATACTCACATTTAAGCTGCAATTAGAGAATTTTTCAGAAGAGATTAATTTAATAGTTGACAGTAGGGATGTCCCGATCAGGTTTTTTTGTCCTCGAGTCCGAGTCATTTGATTTTGAGTATCTACCGATACCGAGTCCCGATCCGATACTTCTATAATACATAAAAAAACAAATCCAGGATGTTCCTTATTTGTTATTTAATTCACCTTATTTTAACATTCAACACCTCTGTTAACAAACAGAGCACGTCTGTGAGGTAGCTTGAACAATCAAGTAATAAATAACATAAATTCTTCATTTTGGACTTTAGTGCAACAGTAAATAAAAATATGAGACTATGTATACATTTGTATCCGATCGAGTCTAAAACAAAATGATCGGGCCCCATTTCTGGTCTCGTGATCGGATCTGGACATCCCTAATTGACAGCTAATCGATTAATCTTTGCAGCTCTTGTGTAGCTCCCGATCATCTTGGTTCCATTCACACGGGGCTTTTTTTGAGCTCTTGGTAACTTTTTAATCAGGCCAAGCTGCATAGACGAAGTATACAGAGGATTAAATGTCCATTTCTGAGGCAGCCTGCTCCATCCTCTGTGATGTACAGTGTGTGTGTGGGTTAGAGCAGAAATAAATTCTTAATCCCTCTGGATGTAGCAAGACATGTAATGTTCTTTATTTAGTACCTGATCAGAGCATTCATACTGACATCAAGTGGTTAACAGAGTCAGTCTAACTTGTACCTTCTTTTCATCTCCAGCAGAGCAGAAAATCAGTCCCAGGACTTCAGAGAGTCAGGACAACAAAGCAGTGAGGTACGGCTCCATGTGGAGTTTAAATTCTGCATTCATCACAGCACACATACTGGTCTGGTAAGAGCAGTGTTTTTCCCTTTCCTCCTCCAGGTCTGAGGTGAGCTCCAGCAGCTCTTTAGAGTCTCCGGGTCAGTCGGGCAGGCAGCTGAGTGTCCAAGCTCTGCTGCACTCACAGGGCCTCCGGGCCTCTGGTGAGCAGGACCAGCGGGACTGTGAGATCCTGTCGTCACAGGAGGACCTGTTTGACGCTGACAAGACGGGTAAATGCATGCTCATGTAGCAGCACATGTAGTCTATTACATATGCTGACCCCCTGACTGTGGTAGCAGTAGAATCAAAACAAAGTACAAACAACTTCACACACTGTAGCTCCAGTTTGAGTTTCTCTGAGCCCAGAATTATTTCTGTTTTACAGCTTTTTCTCTGTCTCATATGTTACCTTTTGTGCTCCCCTCAGGCGCTGCGGTTGACAGCACAGTGTCTGAGCCGGAGCAGCAGGGTCAACTCACCCCGACACCGGCCCACACCCTGCGGCTGCTGCATCTGTCTGGACAGGGAACACTGGTGCAGGAAAGTCTGTCTCAGTAAGTCCCAAGTGTCCCCTCATATTGAGTTACCCTTTCCACAACAAGCAAAACCTAGAAAGTGAGCTGATATTCTGCGTCTTTCTCCTAGGAGCTCTGTTGACTATGTTGCCCCGACCCCAGACAACTTCTCCCACACCCCTTTAATTGTTCCCAGCTCGCCAACCGGAGAACCAGAGAATGAACACGGTAAAGGACTTAACCTGCTTTAATGAGGTTTATTCGTCCTCTTTGCACGGCTATGTAGTTACATTTACATTTATTCATTTAGCTGAGGCTTTTATCCAAAGCGACTTACAATCGCTCTACATGTCAGAGGCCACAAGCCTCTGGAGCAACTAGGGGTTAAGTGTCTTGCTCAGGGACACGTTGGTCGATATGTCGCTGTGGTAAATAGCGTTTAACATTTGTTTGCTTTGGCAGGGGACGATGAACCGATGGATACTTCACTGCCCCCAGAAGACCGAGCAGGGGAAAGGGAAGAGCCAATGGAAATGGAGGCCGTCTCTAAGCCACACCCGTCCGCCTCTACTCCTATATCCCAGAATTCCCCTGGTTTTGTGTTAGAGCGAACTCTCTCTTTACCCTCCCAGCCAGAGTTCTCTCATGTACGTACTGTAAAGTAATCAATTATTTGTTAAGAACAGTGCCAGAAAATAGAGAAAATTTACATCACAATTTCCCAGTTGACGTCCTCAAATATTTTTTGTCTGACCTTCAGTCTAAACATATTCAGTTTTCAACATTATAAAAGTTCCAAGCTGGAATCTGAGAACCTTTGTCAGTCTTCTTTGATAAATGATAAATTGTTTTTGTTCACTACCTGTTACTTGACTAATTGCCTAACTGACTATCCTTTCTCATAAATTTGTTTATTTTTGACTTGCCTCATGGTTAATAAGAATTTTAAATAATGGATAAATATTTTTAATAATTTAGCGAGGAAAAGTTCTTAACACTCACCGCTTACAGCTTCTCAAAATATGAGAATTTTCTGCTTCTCTGATTGCTATCAGTGTAAATTCCAACATCTTTGGATTATGGACTGTTAGTCAGCCCAAACATGTTGTTTAAAGATGCCACTCTTGAGTAATTGTGAGAGTCATTTTTCACTATTTTCTAATATTTTTTTTAGTCAACAGGTTAATCGATAATAAAAAAAACAATCCTTAGTTGCATCCCAAGTTCACCGTATTCTGTGTGTGTGTTTTCTGTTTTCTCAGGATGTGTTTGTCCCAACGCAGAGCCAGGAGGCAAAACAACCGTCCGATAAGAAGCCGGCATCATTGCCTCATGAGACACCATCTCAGTGTCTGGAGTCAGCTGCTTTCACTTTGCCTTTGCAGCTCTCTGTGAACACAGAGAGCAGTATCCCCGCTCAGCAGACCTCAGAACACACTGAGGAGGACAGCCAGGCTACGCAGATAGAGGAACTGGACGAGCCGCCCGGTGTCGACACCAGCGACGCTGTGATTTTACGCTGCGAACAGAGGAGCGAGAGCAACGGCGTCTCTTCAGAGTCCCAAACTGCCACCAGTTCCAAAGCTACCACTTCTGCTGAATCACCAAAGCATCGCAGTGACTTTGCCAAGAACGAGCAGTCGGTGTCCAATCTGTCGCAAAAGTCTGATGTGCACAAAAAGACAGAAGCTCCTTTGAATGTACAAAATGTGAATGTAAAAGACAGTCAGAGCGGCAGCAAAGAGGCGAGCCCTGCTGACATGGTGTCCTGCTCTCAGCCGAAGCTTGATTCCTCTGATCTGACTGTGAACAGCTGTGTGCAGGAGACTCCCTCAGACACTACGCCCTGCAGTTTGCCCTCGCTGTCTGTGATCTCTCAGACATCCGTTGTAGATGTGGTGAAATGCTCTGTAGACTTGAGAGAAGGAGAAACTGCAAAGAGTCAGTCTGTAGAATCATTGTCACAGAAGTGTGGAACGGTTGGTAACAGTCAAACAGTCAAAGACACGGTGGATAAGTGTGACCAGGGCGAAGCTGAAGAGGAGGAGGAGGTGGTGGTGATGGAGGAGGAGGAGAGCAATGTGGGAGGCGGGGCCTCAGGAATTGCTCTAGTTCTCTCTCAGAGCCAGCTGTTGTCTCCTGAACCCATGGAGGAGGAGGAGGAGAGTGAAGACAGAGGTGAGGACAGTGTCATCGTTGTTACAGACAGCGAGAGAGACTCCCAGATTCTTCAGAAAGATGTGACGCCACAGTCGACGACCAACAGTTCCCAGCCAGTCAGAGGCAAAGTGCCTGTCTCCACTAACGGTCATCAGGCGAAGAAGGTGCACGCGGCTCCTGATAGGCTCTCCCAGACAGAGAGGGCGAGGCCTGAACCAGAGGGGCTCAAAGACAAGAGCCTGAGTGATAGCTCTGGAGGTAAGCTGGGCACAGATGTTCTGTATCTCACAGTTAGCAAAGTGTGAAAACCACTAAGTTAAAAGCAGTGGTTCCCAACCTGGGAGTCAGGGACCTCTTCAAGGGTTTCTGAGATGAATGTAGTGTCTCAAGAAAACTGCCCAGCGAGGAAATAAGAAAAGAAAACACATTTTGGTACACAAATTAGCAAAGCAAAAAAAGGTTGGGAACCATTGATTTAGATCTGATTGGTCACATGTCGCAAATAATGGCCTATCAACACTTTGCTCCAGTTGTTCCAGCTGTGTTTTGAAGAGAAAGCAGCCGATATTACTGAAGGTGCAATAAACATTAAATTATGATGATCTGTCCGTGTTACACCACTGAACATGCCCGCAGTCACACCTACGGGGTTTCACTCAGTGACACTCTTTAAAGTGGCGGCTTTTAAATCAGTTGCTGTCACCTTACCCACTCACTGCGCTTAAACACAGCATGCATCTGTCTTCTTTATCTTTTCACTGCAACTTTGCATCAAGATATAACGTTATACATTTATTACTTTAAAAAGTAACGGTGGCAGTAAAACCTTTTCTCATGCTGTGATGGTTAAACTTTGCAATCAATCCACAGTTCACGTGCGTGCCGAACCTTGCGGAGGGAGGTCTGGGAGGGGGGGTATTTTTCATGACTAAAGTCCCCTCTGTATTCTCACAAATCTCACCCTCTCAGCAGTAAACATATTTTATACAAAATAATAAATAAAAATTAAAACTACGTTGGAGTTTACTCCGGTGAACGAGAGGGTCGCCTCCCTACGCCTTCGGGTAGCGGGGGGGAAACTCTGACTGTTGTTTGTGCGTATGCACCAAACAGCAGTCCGGAGTATTCGGCCTTCTTGGAGATCCTGAATGGAGTCCTGTATGGGGCTCCAGTAGGGGACTCCATAGTTCTGCTGGGT